>CAUYQG010123024.1:0-14273 GCA_963574415.1 Tarsius wallacei | reverse complement strand
TCTGCCAGGTCTCAGAAGTGCCTTGAAACTAAGGTGGAGAACATATTCATTCATTTATTTAGTCATAGTTATTGGGGATCCCCTATGTGGCAAACTCTGCCATAGGCTTCGAAACTAGAGTCATGAATAAAATGGGTAAGGGCCAGGCTCGGTGGCTCAGCCTGTAATCCCGCACTTTGGGAGGCCGAGGTGAGTGAATTGCCTGAGCCCGCAGGTTTGTGACCCGCCTGGGCAACTTGGTGAGACCTCATCTCTACAATAAATCAAAAAATTAGCCGGGTGTGGTAGCGCGTGCCTATAGTTCCAGCTACTTGGAAGGCTGAGGCGGAAGGATCGCCGGAGCCCAGCAGGTCGAGGCTGCGGTGGCCAGGAGCAGCCACTGCACTCCAGTCTGGGCGACTGAGTGAGACTCCAACTCAAAAAAAATAAAAAATAAAAAATAAAATAAAATAAAATGGATAAGAATCCCTGCCCTTATGGAGTTTATATTCTAGGAAGTTAAGCAAGATAAATAAGTACAAACTAAAATAGTTTTGCAATAAGCATTTAAGGAAAACAAATTAAGCCAGAAAAGGTTCAGCAAGTGTTAGAGAGGAGTCCCATTTTAATAGAGCAGCCAGCCAAGGTCACAGTGAGAAGGTGACATCAAGCAAAGATCTGAAGGAAATGAGAGTAAGGATCATATCTGGGGGAAGTGCATTCAAGAAAAAAGAGTGGCTAGATAGGAGCATTCTTGGCAAGTGTGAGACACAGGGAGAAGACTAGGAAAGCTGAAATGGAAACAGTGGGGAGATGAGTGATATAAAACAGGGTCCCAAAGTGTAGAGGAGGTCACATCACACAGGGCTGTGTAGGGTCTTTGCTCTTTCTCAGCGTGAGATGGAAAGTCATTAACAGATTCTGTGCAAAGGATGAGCAAGAGCTAACTTACCTATAATAGCATCACTATGATTACTATGTTGACACTAGTTTAAAGTGGGGACAAGGGTTGAAGCAGGGAAGTCTATTAAAAATTTTGTCATAATTAATGCAAGAAGTGATGGTGGATTATACCAGGGGTCTGAAGGGAGGTGGTACTAAGGGAGGCTAAGCCATTGAAAAGATGGCATTGCTGGGTTCAGTGGCTCAGCCTGTAATCCCAGCACTTTGGAAGGCAGAGCTGAGTGGATTGCCTGAGCCCGCAGGCTCAAGACCCGCCTGGGCAACTTGGCGAGACCTCGTCTCCACAATAACTCAAAAATAACCAGGCGTGGTAGCACGCACCTGTAGTTCTGGCTACTTGGAAGGCAGAGGCAGAAGGATAGCCCCAGAGTCCAGCAGATCGAGGCTGCGGTGGCCAGGAGGGTGCCACTGCACTCCAGTCTGGGCGACAGAGTGAGACTCCAACTCAAAAAAAAAAAAAAGAAAAGAAAAGAAAGGATGGCATTGTCATTTATCTAGATGGAGAAGACAAGAAATTGCCACAAAACACTATCAAGCTAATGTTATTACTATTTACGCATGGAAATCCCGGGATGATGCCATCAACCCCAAGAAAGGCTTTTCATCTGGCCTTTAAGAAACAGGTTCTAGGAAATATGAGTACACAGCACCCTCAAGGATTTGGAGCCTTAGAAGCACAGGCTGGATTTTTTGGTAAGCAAATATAGTGCCTTTGCTGGAAACCTTCAGTTTGTTAAACTTTTGGAAAGTAAAAGTAAATATGCACCATTAAATTGTAACCTAAAGGGACATGAGGTAGTAACTAACATGAGCACACACACCTCTTCTCGCCCAGGAAGTGAAAGCACTGTATGCAGCTAGAAGAACTAGGATTTCAATGGAGAATATCTGAAACCCATAGATTTCCTTTTTAAGGAAACCCAGAGTCCATTCTTGCAATCTCTTTCCCACTTCCATCCCATCTCACAACCACCAGCTCTGCCCCCGCTCCCACCCGTCAAATCTTGGTAGAAACAGCTGTCACCACAAAAGTCATACTGGGCCAGGACAGCCAGCTGGCTGTGTGATTCACAAACAAATTAGCCTTGGGATTTTATTTTGAGCAAAGGGGCTTCATATCCTATGTTCTTCGCGGCCATCCATATTTTTGCTCTTGGGTAAACAAACACCAACTCAAATGTCACACAAGACTGAAGGACACTGTGGGTTTTCAGGGTCACTGCCCACCATTGCTTTTTTAGAAATGTTCCTTCTTAATCAAAAGCCTTTATCTCTTGACAACTTTTCCAGTGGATTCATGCTTGGTATTCCGCTCCTAAAAGAGGGAGGGGTGTGAACATCCTTTTTCCATTAACAATTTAAAGATAGTTTCTCAAAGTGTAGACATAAAATGTAGAATTAAGAGATGACATAATATAGTTAAACGTTTTAAGAAACCTCCAAACACATGCATTGCGACACAGCGCCACCTACCGACCAAATTAGGGAAAGACTGTGGGGCGGAGAAGGAGGGAGTGAGAAAGAGTGAGCAGGGCTGAGAAGACTGAGGAAAAGAAAGGAAAGGGAAAAAACGAAGAAAGAGACTTTAGATTTTAAAGTACTTATAATATCAAAAGATGCAAGGTGATTATAAATCTTTTATAGTGCTGGTAGGAATAAAACAATGACACAACCAATTTGGAAAAGTTAGACAATTTCTTTATATAGCTAAATATACACTTGCCATATGTCATAGCAAGCCTGCTTTTAGGTATTTATTCAAGCAAAAAGAAAATGTATGTAAAAAGAAAACCTGTGTAAGCTCATTTATAATACTTTTACTTGTGACCCCCAAATCTAGTCTCTCAATAGATAAACAGATAAACTATGCATATGGAATACTACTCAACAATAAAAATGAAAGAATTACTGATTTACCTAACAACATGACTGAATCTCATATGTATTATGAAGAAAGAAGAATTTTGTTGGGCTGCATACTTCATTATTCTATTGAATGATATTCTGGGAAGGGAAAGTCTTATAGGAACAGAAAACAGATCAGTGATGGATGGAACTAAGGTCGGGGAAAGGATGACTACAAAATGACACATAAGAATTTGGGCCACCAAGAAAACTGTTCCATATCTTGATTGAGATGGTGATTACCCAGCAGCAATAGGCATTGGTCAAAATTCTTAGAACTATACCACAGAAAGAATCAGTTTTACTGTAGTAGATTATAACAATAAAAAATATAAAAAGTCCTTAGCCTATAGTCAAATATATTACATAGTTTTTAAAAGATGGAATTAGAAGTTTCTTTTCTAGTCTCATACACTGTTTATGCTAATCAATTTATTCTCAAAAGAAAGTATTTGTTAAATACAATGAATTTTTTTCATTTAAACTAATAGAATCTTAACTGGTAATTTTTCCATGTGAGATGAACAGTTACATTATCCATATTTTAATGATAAAAATGTACTACAAAGTGTAAATGGACTTGCATCAAAATGCAATCTTTGAGTGCAGGTTTAACTTGAATTTTTTTTTTTTCTTATTTTAGAGATCCGGTAGCAAAGACATGAATTAATCTGAATTTTCATCATGCAAATGCCTCTAGAAATTCTTTCTGATAGCTTACATAACACAAATAACTTAGTGCACAGTTCTGAATGTTGTCTCTTTATTTTCAAGCTCCAAATTACATTTTTATCTGCCTTCATGAAGCCATACATTTATTACAACCCAGGTGACATCTCTGTCCCAAAAAGAATAGTTCCAATGTTGCCACATATAGGCAGAACATGTATTGAATTGGATTTATGATGCCAAGAGAAAGTAACAATGAACTTCATTTGCCACACTAATAATTACCTCATCAGTGGTTTTAATTGCTGCTTCTCTGTAAATCCCTCATTCACCAATATGACTTTGGGCTACTAAAATTCATTTATTTAACAATTACTTTTTGTATGTCTGTCATGTAAGGTACTATGTTAAACACAAACTCAGGATATTGTGGAGAATAGAAAGACAAAGAAACTGTTCTTAAAAAGCTCACCATCCTGGGGAGGATAAATATATACATACAAAGATATAAAGTCAGAGATTCTGGCACAATAGGGTCAGAATTGTGATGAGAAGCTTCAGGAGCACAAGAGAAGAAGGCAGAGTTACCAAAGCAGGGGTTGGGGGGGGTGGTAGAAAGAAACAAAAATATGAGGGCATGAGCATTAACCTGGTTGATGCCTATTAACCATCCATTAACCAGGTTGATTGGGGGAAATGGGCAGTAAGAAAAGAAAATATGAGCAAAGCCCTAAAGGCTTAAAAGTCTTTAGCTTTATATAATCTTGTAATTAAAGCTTTGCCACATGATAAAGATTATGCTTAGAAAATATAAAAACTCAGTAAAACTTTTAAAAAATTCAAATCTTGGTTTAATTGATTTGTAGATATCCATTTGAAGTAATCCAATGGGTGTTAAGTGAAAACAGAAGGGGCAAATCTCATCTAGAGAAATGTCTATCCCTAAATGATATAATTACTTTGTCTTTAATTGGGGAACATATTTGGGTATTAGAGTGACTTAAGCTAGACAACTAAGTTCTCACAGAATGTTGTCAGTAGAGTAAAAAGCAGAATGTGCTTGTCTTCATAAATTTTTCTTGTTCTGACACTGTATATTTGAAGATAGAATCTGACAAGATTGATTTTTGACAGATGTCATTTTAGATGTAGATAACAGTCCCTTGCATTTTAAGAATTTCCTGCCACAGAAGTATCTTGAAAATTTAGTCTTGCTATTTCTTTTCATAGTTCATCATTTATAGAAAAATACTCATTAATTCAACAAATCTTGATCTAGTGCCCACATGTGCCATGACTCCAAATCCTCGTTCATGTTGTGCATTTGAGTAATTACTCTCATCAGTCATATAAAAGTCTGAAGATGTACATAAAATTACTTGCCCAGTAACTTAAATGCTTAGGTAAGCTCTCCCTCAGACCTCAAACCTATAATAAAATGAGAGCTAAAATGTCACAAGCCTAGCCGTATTTTTGATCTGTGCCATTTTTTAAAGATAGAGTTTCAATAAATATTATTTCTTTAACATGCCATAAATTCACTTCTCTATAAGTTTAATAGCTTAGTCATAGTTTTATGGTTCTCAACTTAGTGAATTTGTTCATCTTCAACCATCAGTCTTTGCCCTTCCAAAATATTCATAATAAAAAATTCAGAAATAGTGTCAAATTTTTTTCACTAATACTGTTTTTTGTTGTTGTTGTTCTTATTTTTTCCCCCTTCTCTTTATTTCAGCTCTCATTGACCCTTCATTTTCCAAAGGTCATTCTGATGTTTAATTGTGGTACTGACTTAAATGATAGGCTAAGGTACTGTGTTTGAAGGTGTAAGCTGATGGTCATGACCAAGAACAATCTGGCTGACATTTAAAGAGTTTAAGTATTACCAAAAGTCAACCACTTGATTGTTTTCTCAATGGACTAGACAATGGTGGAAAAAAGTTGTCTCTTTTTTGCATGCTTCTAATATGCTGCCAGATACTTCAACAGCTATTAAGCTAGAAACCATTTCTTTGGGTCCTTGTTTTTCCTAAGCAGTGAGGCAGGGTGGGCTGTATGAGATATGCTTTCATGTGGACAATGTATTGCTTCAGGCAGAAGAAAGTACTCCTACAATGAATCCTCTAATTGCACTTGCTCCATAAGCACTTGAAAAGCTGGCCAATGAAACAATGAAAGAACCAAGTATGAAAGAACCAAGTATGAAACATGAGTGTCGTCACTGCCATCACAAAAGTTAAATACATATGACCATTTACCAACAATACCTGCCAAAGCTAGTCAACTGACCACTTTCTCACTCACTCTCTTATTTTTATAAGCTGAGAGAGAAACACAAGAAAAAAATTCTCACCTGTATGCTTATAAGGCAAGACTAGAAGATAAGAAAAGTGTGAATTTCACAGTTCTTCACTATTTACTTTGGGTAATTTTACTTTTAGTTAATTCTTGGAAGTTAAATTGAAAGCACTATGGGATTCCACCAATCTTAGTGCACCTTCAGAATTAAACATCACAGTAGCAAGGAAAGCTACCACTTGGAAGAAGATTCACTAATAAAGTATGTTTATTTATTTTCCCCTACCCATAGGGTACTTACTGAGACTGTGTTCAAGTCTGCTTTGTTAATCCCACATTTACAGGTTGGTACCCAACTTCATTCAAATGCTACTACCCTCTTCACAAATATGCTTTTAAGTCTTGACTAGTCCTGAACCCTATATATTATGGTCCTTAAGTTGTACTATGACAAAGAACTTGATGTGGAGAATCAAATGCAAACCTTTCTGCAATCCCTGCCCTCAATCCATATCTACAATAGATTCAAACAACCCCAAGTTGTTTCACAGAAAACTTGGGTGTAGTCTAGAACCTGTTGTAAGGAACATGGCTGAGCCCCATTCAGAGGCTCTTGAAATCCCTACATCATGTCTGTGTGGTCAACTACAAGCTTCAGTGGGCCTTGTTTCATGAGTCCTGCACCTATGACTCCATTCAGAAGGCAGAACTTGGGCTACTGGGGTCACTTTGCTGCCCAGAGAGCCTGGTAGTTTACAACCTTCAAAGGTGAAAAACAACACAGTTTGCTTGAGACCAAAGGATTTCTCAAGTGTTTGGCACTAAAAACAGAACAGCCCCAGGCAATTCGGAATGGATGGTCACCCAGTTCACCTCCCAACAGAAATAATAGATGGCCCTTAGCCTCAAGTTAGTACAAACTCTAAGGTAAAATTCTACCCTCAGAGCTCTTAGCAGGATCCAGCAGAAGCTGAAATTTTCTTTACTGGTTATCTACCATTCCAAGTCTGGTTTTCTTCCTCTCACTTCCATGACGACTGAAAGTACTTTTTTCATAAGTCACATGCACTACATCCTCATTTCAGTTAAACGCTTCTGGGGAATCCCCACTGAGAACACCTGAGTGTTAGAAAATTACAGGATGTGACTACCACTGAAATCCACAAGGCAGCCACAAATTCCATGTTAGCCACATTTCTGAGCCTTCTCTCTCGAACCAAAACTGATAATAGAAAGATCAGCAGGCAGAAAAATGCTCTCATCTTAGTGAGCTTCTGTTTCTTGTTTCCATAACCTCAGATCAACTTGGAGGTGGCAGTCACAGCGGCAGAGGGCAAAAGAAGCACTAATAGGCAAAGAAACAGTAAAAGGAGAAAAACATAATTTAAATAATAAACCTCAAGCAGTCAAGATATGATTATTTCTTCTACTGTGGGGCTTGAGGCTTAATTTTCCTGAAATAAGACTAAAATTTCTAGTACATTTTAAGAAAATAATTTGCTTTGCTAAGATATGTATAAT
Source organism: Tarsius wallacei (assembly GCA_963574415.1). Lineage (NCBI taxonomy): Eukaryota > Metazoa > Chordata > Mammalia > Primates > Tarsiidae > Tarsius > Tarsius wallacei. The sequence continues at coordinate 6,938 of CAUYQG010123024.1, read as the reverse complement.
TATGTATGTGTACATAATTATTATAAGGTATTTTTCTGAAATGGTAACTCTATAAAATATTAGCCAGGACTAAAATCACCCTTTTTAAAAAAAAATGTATATTTTTAAAACTCTACTTACTTGCTCTCTTTAAACCACTAAAATTACTATATGATGAGGAGCAATTTGCAATTATTTAGCAAAAATAATAATAATAATAAGGTTGCTCTATATCCTGTGTGTTTGATTTAAGGAAAGGGGTTTCCCTTTCAGGACCCCGTGAATGTACATGGTTCAAACAAAGTGCGGGACGCTAATGAACAGACTGTGTTTTCCTGTGTGGGCCCCTGCACAGAATGACTTCATTCAGGGCTACTGCTCGCGCATGGAAAGTGCTGGTAAAAAATCCCACAGAGTTCAGACGACCTTTTCCTAACTTTCATTTTTTTTTCCCTTGTTTGTCTTTCGGGTCTAAGCCAGGGATAACATAAATATTCATCAGCTGATATTTGCAGTAGCTGTGAAGTTATGAATGAGGCCAAGCGGCTTGCCTCCTACCCCATCTACAGAACGGCAGCTCCTCCAGTCAGCTCACAGCCAAATGACACTTTCCAAAATCCCCAAAGTGTACTAGTAAGCTTTTCAAATTGAGTCTTTTTTTTTTTTAATGCTCAAAGCAGAAATACTGTCTGCTTAATGTTTACCCTGGGATTATAGAAGAAGAAAAAGAAAAACATTGCTTTGCCAAGCATTAAACTTTCAGATGCCTTGACGTAACAGGCGAACGTGCTAGCAGCTCAAAATATTGGTAGTATATATCAATGGATATGACTGTTGCAGGTTCCTTTTTTATATTTAATACTTGATGGATACCTGACTCATTTATTGTGTGAAGAACAGAGAAAATAACCGTAACTTTGGTCTGTTTCTACTGCTTTGTCCCTTATCTGGACAGGTGATAAGGAGAGATGTTAGAAAATACCTTTGAGTAAAAGAGTTCCAAATACCACCTCAACGTTAAGACATATAAAAATGAACATTGTGCTTACTGTGGGGCCTGGGATGGAGCTAGTCTTTTCACAAGATTAACAAGTCAATATTTCCCACAAATCATTGTTTTCGAATCTGGAATCTTTTTATCTTTCAGGGTCTCTCACTCCAATAAGACTTTAGTAGAAGGTGAGTTGTGAATGAAGAGACTGTGTGGTAACAAACAACCAACAATCAATCAATCTCCAGTAGTTAACAAACATAAATAAAGCATTTTTGTATAGATACAGAATCCATGTGTCAATGTATGATATATTCCTTTGGACTATGCTCATCAGTATGTCTTATTTAAAACTCAATATTTAGCCTTCCTTTGTCACTGTAGAAACTCTGTCTATATGATGAGTTAATTTGGGGTGATTTTAGAATATGAGGACCATTTGTAAGAAATGTTACTTACTGCAAGTGCCATGCTTGGAAAAATCTTGGTGGCAATATTCTGGATATTAAATCACTGTTGTAGATCAAGGTCTTTTATAATCACTGTTCTGTTTTGTTTTTGTTTTTGTTTTTCCCTCGAGTTTAACCATCTTACCTATACCTGACAGTGGAAACAATTATCTAAACTACCAAACCAAATAGATGAAGAAAAGAGTCTCAGGTGTTCAAATAAGGACCAGATCCCAGACTGGCAAGAAACCTGACTGGAACAAATTCTCGTGGCTGGATTCCAGTCTCTGTCTCCATCCTGAAGTCTAGCCTTGCCAAGGCCAGAATGGGAGCCAGAGGCAAGTGCTCAACTGTATTCTCCCTGGTTCCAGTCCTCACCAGAATGAGGCCTGATGAAGAGTTGTGGGAGGGAATCAAAGGCAATGACCTTTTGCAGGAAAAACTAGATGGTAATAGGAGTGATTTTCATGCATGCCTAGAGACACGTGAGAGGTCAGCTGAGTTAGCACAGGCATGAAAACTTTTCTTCTCCCACTATTCTTCACCCAATAATGAGTTTTCTGACCTGGAAGTAGCAAAGAACAAAATTAGTTGCTGATCCTTCTCTACAAAACTCATTTTTCAAATACAACAGATCACACTGTCAAAAACTATTCCATATAGATATTCATTACTATTATGTTATCAACAAAGAAAGTAACCTAATTCAACAGTGGCCTATAAAATCTTGTGTACACGTGATTCCATGTTTTGATCTTGGCAATAAGCAAGCAAAGTCTTTTGTTTATTTGCTCATATTTTATTTCTTTTTAAAAGGTTATTTTCATGTTAAAGACCACTTCGTGAGTTCTTGCCTATTTCATCCCTCTGAATACTCTAGAACTTCTCCATTTTCCCTTATGAATACCTCATCTGTTTAAGTACACAGCTCGAATTTTCAACAATACAAAGGAACTTAAGATAATTGCTGCATATCACAAGTATAGTTCATATTATTCCATCCGTGTGGCCTGTGAAGTTTATGATCGAAATTGAGAGAATTTTAGAGTAAATAGGACATTGTTAATTACACTGGGACAATGACTATAAAACTGGGACAGTTATGGACAAACTATAGCATAAGTTCATGTAATAGATGTAGCACATGGTATTTTCTAGCTGATTCTGTTTACTTTTACCTTGGTCTCCACTACTGTTAACTTTTGTTAAGAAGCTAATTAATGGGTGGATGTTAGCTTCCTATGAGAAGATTCTGTGCCATGTGATTTGGCTTCTGATCACAACTATATCAAATTATCACTGATACAACTTACTTAGCCAGTATCCTCTTGAGGTTGTCTAGAAAAGTCATCTTCCTTATATCTTCTCCTTGATGATTTTAGAAATTTCTAGAGCATATCACATAAACCACTATGTGCTCTGACTATAGAGCTGTTACTACTGAAAAAAAAACAGAAGATTTGATGATTAATTTGTTTATTTTCATTGCTTCTGAGAGACTACTGCTTTGATTTGGGGTATCTAATGCTGGTTCTCTGTATTGATGTATGCTCAACTTCTGATAAAATCAAAATGACTAGTAAAGTTAAAAAGGACCATGAACCACTTCCATGGGGTCAATGTCCACAATTGCTAAAAAGAACCTTGGTAGAAGAGTGACTCAAACATTCTTGATTTGGTCTTAAGGGCTCCACAAGGCCAAAGGATTTCCAACTCCTCTGTGGTGAACTCCTACATTTTGTTGACCTTGAACAATCAATGTACCTTCCTTGCCTCATATAGTTCCTTCCTCATTGTAATGTGAAAAACAAAATTGTACCACTTCAAAGTTGGTAAATATATGAAGTAATAATTATTTGAATTCTACAAATACTAAACAGACTAGGAGGATTCTAACAGAATTTTGCATAAACAAACTTTTACATTTCTTATAAGTAAATCTTGATATATTTTGTTACTACAACTTTATCAGTTACCTCCAGCTCTGTAACCATTAGTTGACTGGCCTTGGGTGAGTCCTGATCTTTCTGAGTCAGTTCTCTAAACTTCAGATGAAGGGCCTGAATTTTTAGCATTTCTTACACAGCATTCCACAAAACTCTAGTTCTTTAACATATTAATTGCGTGCATACCTGAAGGGTTTATGGAAAATACCTGGTTAAACAACGTAGATTTTTTACTATAAGACTTTAGATGTATTAGTAGGCAGATGTCTTATCAAACCATAAGATTCAACTTGAAGTTTACACGATTAATTCATGCACTTCAAGAATAAAGCAACCAAGAAGTTAAATTTTCAAGAATGAACATATTAACTTTGAAAAAATATATAAAACTTCCACCAAACATTCTGTGATCTTAAAGTAACAGTATCTGAATCACTGATGGGTGGTCAAGCAAACAAAGTAAGACTATTCACAGTGGGACTCAAGACAATTTCTCAGCAAGCATTTAATTTCCCCAGTTGCCAGGTGATGCTGTGCCCATCAGGTGTTGCAAGATTAAGATAAAAAACTCATGTTTCCTAAGTTACTTTTTTTTAATGAAAATATGACCAGAAAACAGTTGATTTATCAGGAGGCCCACATACAGGATTTCCAGATTTAGCAGCATACTATAAAAAAACAGAGTGCCAAGTTAAATTTGAATTTCAGATAAATAACAGCAACTATTTTAAGACAAGTACGTCCAAAATATTGAACGGGACCAAAAAAAATGTTTCATAGAAGACACTTCTTATTTTGTTTCCAATAAAATGTCTCTACTCTGAGAACAACAGTTACCCCTTACCTCTCTCTTCTCCATATTACAATATGTAGGACTCACAGTGGCCGCCCATATTCACATAGTACCTTTTCCTTCTGACCACTTTTGATTGGTCAATGGTTTGACAAGTGACCCAATTGGAGTTCTGTTCTCAGATAATCTTGAGCTGGTGCTGGAATAAGAGAGCAAATTATTCTTGGTGGCAGGAACCAGAGATATGAATCTGGGCAGCTGCAGGCAGTCATGTGCCCCACAAAGAGAAAGATGCCAGTTCTACAGTAAGAAAGCATAAATCTTACAATCTGGAGAACAAAAGTGGGAAAAGCAGAATGAGTATTTGTTGCTTTCAAATCCACAATCCCAAGTTTCCCAAGACTTAATTGCGGCCAAGCTCTTCCTGCAACTTGGTAGTTCAAAACTTCCTGTGATTTAGTGAGATACTAAAAACTCTTCCTTTCCCTTGACTTAGTCCAAGTTGTGTTTTGTTCTTTCCAAGAAAGTATTATGAGTTAGGAAATTTCAGCTGAACATCATTTAGGATGTTTAAATAAAAATAGATTTTCTCAGAAGGACGAAAGTAATATGAATTACTCACCACTTTTTAGGAACTAACTATTGCACAACTGAGATGCAGCACATACTTTCTTCCAACTGATGTGGCCACGAAATCCTTTTTTAACAAAATGGTTCATAAGACTAGTTCATGGCACATATAAGAGTAACATCTGGCTACGTGATCTGGAATATTCTAAGAAACTAAAATTCTATGGCTTTGTGACATTTCAATTATTCATCAATCTCAATTTGATAGGTACATGCTGTGATAATAGAATAAAATAAATTTTTAAATGATAAAATATACTCAAACCTGTACATGCACCCCTTGAATTTTTTAAGGAAAACTACACTCAAGACAATCACACTAATATAATATTTTTTATTTCTGTTTTGAAAATCAAACACATTTTACAATAGTGATTTATGATCATAAAATGCCCGTGTGTAAAATTAATGTTTTTACAATTCTTCATTAAATATTGTGTTTAAAATGTTTTCGGTGGCATACTTTTAATGTCATTGATGACTATATTTGATTCTAGGTATAGAATGTCAGAGTTGATTCTTATAAACTAGTCTGTATGATATCCATGACAAATGCTCATCAACTGATTTAACAAATATTTATTAAAAAACTATAATATTTCATACAAGGTGCTAGTGATACAGCAAAAAAGACACACTCTTTTCCCTCACAGAAATGACAATCCAACCTTTATCACTATTTCCTCATAATTTTCCCATACCGTTGTCTGCTCTGTTCTTAGGACAACACTAAGTTTACCTGTATGTTACTAAACAGCATGTAAGAAAGTAAAAATCATTACATCAACCTCAAGACTATGGTGCTTTCTATAAGCATGACCTGATTCCAGGCCTCTCTCCTATGTGCTTTCTCACCCCTGAATGCATTCGTTGTGACCAGAAATGGAGGCAATGCTACAGAGGGAGATAGAACACCATTGAGAGACTATCCTGTTATTTTTCTGGACACTGTATTTCTGTTAATATACTAAAGAATTAAGTTCATGATAATGGAAATCTGTCCTCACTAACATAAATATTGAAAGCACAAAAGAGCAGAATAGAATGCAATGTGCCCTAATAGAAGGGCATTCTGCCAGGAGCCCATAAACTGGGATGGCGGCTTTTACTCTCGTACTCATCATATGACCTCAATGCTTAGAGAAATATCTAACAGCACCTGGGCTACTTTTAGAAAACTGAAGGTTATATCTAAAAATATACCCTTTTCCTCTCACTTTCCACATGAAACTGTTTACATTTTTTAAATGGTGTATTGTTTTAATAGTTAATGTGTTATCACACAACAGCTGATAAAAGATAATTATTCATTTAATTAAAATGCTCCAATAGCACAAAGTTTTGATTATGAACATTTTCTGACAGGGTTCAGTATTTCTCAGTTTCATCCCAAGCCCTTATTTGATAGAAGCAAAAACACAAATGAATCTAAATGGGAATCATGCTAGGTCTTATATTGGATGTATTATTAAGAATACCTGATTTATGCTTTATTTCTGAACAAGAATTAAAAAGTAAGAAGGGTCAAGAGTACATAAAATAAACTGAGACTTATGAAGAGTTAGATTTTTGCCAGATGTGAGTCTTATTTTGTTGTTGCCGTTGCTGCTGTATTATCTCTCATTTCCCCTCTATTGGGCAAGGTCAAAGACATTGGAGGATTCTGTGAGCTTCATCATCAGGAAGACTTGGGTAAGCAACAGAAATGTGAATATCTATGAAACCTGTTAGAAACTAAATAGTTGTAACTAATTCACCATCTATTATTTTCAACTAACATTAAAATATGTTGTTACTATTATTTATGTGAACCCTTGAAAAACTTTGAAAGTAGGCATGTTAACAAAGAGAATGTTTCAGCCGGGCTCGGTGGCTCAACCTGTAATCCCGCGCTTTGGGAGGCTGAGGTGAGTGGACTGCCTGAGCCCGCGGGTTTGAGACCCGCCTGGGCAACTTGGCGAGACCTCATCTCTACAATAAATCAAAAATTAGCCGGGCGCGGTAGTGCGCGCCTGTAGTTCCAGCTACTTGGAAGACTGAGGTGGAAGGATCCCCGGAGCCCAGCAGGTCGAGGCTGCGGTGGCCGGGAGCGGCCACTGCACTCCAGTCTGGGCGACGGAGTGAGACTCCAACTCAAAAAAACCCAAAAA
>CAUYQG010123023.1:0-38126 GCA_963574415.1 Tarsius wallacei | reverse complement strand
CGGGTTCGAGACCCGCCTGGGCAACTTGGCCAGACCTCATCTCTACAATAAATCAAAAAATTAGCCGGGCGTGGTAGCGAGTGCCTGTAGTTTCAGCTACTTGGAAGGCTGAGGCGGAAGGATCGCCGGAGCCCAGCAGGTCGAGGCACTCCAGTCTGGGTAACAGAGTGAAACTCTAACTCAAAAAATAAATAAATAAATAAATAAATAAAAATAAAAGGACCAACGAGCCTCCTGACTCCCCAACCAGTGCTCCTTGCTTCTCTGTTCCATGTATTTAAAGAGACTTTGTAGTAAAAGAATTGCCTGAGAATTATTTCCCCCATCTTCCCCTATACTCTCAACAGCAGCAGCAACAACTACAACAACAATACTCATTCACAATTATACTTTATCTTGCTATTTGCCAGGCACTGAGATATAGACATGATCACTTTATTAGTCCTGTTACAACCCTATGTGGAGATATTATTAATTCCATTTCACAGATGATGAAATTAAGCTCACAGTGCTAAAAATAAAATAAAAACAGTTCCTGCCTTAAAGAGTTCACAATCTAGTGTGGGAGGAAAACATTGAAAAGGTAATTCCACCTCTCCCTCATTGTTTTATTAGGAGGTTTCTAGAGTGCCTTTGTTTACCATAATCAAAATCTGGTGCTACAATCATCATGGTCTAATGTGGGGAAGGACAAGAAAGGGGCAATATCTTTCTTATCATCACTCATGTTTCATGTTTCTTAGCCTTTTTGGCATATTTCAGGAGCCTGATACTGCAACAGAAACTTATTTCTTCTTTCATGTACATGCTATTTATTATTCAGTCCTTTTCACACACCCACTGTAACTAACATGATTTAGCAACCTTAGAAGCATGTTTGCCACTAGAGATAGAAATTAATGCAGATACAGTAAAGGATGGCACAGCAGTATCCTTTCAAGAAAAAGTTGGAGGGAGGTAAGTAGTTGTATTCTGGTGTACATTATCAGGCTGAGTCTCTGGTGGCTCAAGTTTGATTTCTTTCTCCCATGCGGGGATTCAATTTCCGGGATCCCATTCATGCCTTTCCTTTCCATGATGTTGAAGTGAACACGACTGGATTTCCCCAGTACCTTTTCAGCAGGAATTTGAATTGGCTATCTGTGTTTGTTCTGGTAGACTGCCAGCATGGTGTCTATGTGAATCTTCACACAATTCCATTCTGTGTGGAAGGTGGCTGTCACAAATGACATATGTCAGGAATTTCAGAATGCATCCCATGACCTAATCTTTCAAAACAATCCTGTGTTCCCAGCATTGCTATTTCTATGCTGGTATCCATCTCTCTTCTTCTATTTGTTTTTAGCCAGCAGTGGAAGGGCAAAGTGGATTTGGAGAAGCTTTAATGGTGGCAACTCTGGTCACTGTCTGGATGACTTACTCATGTGTCAGCTGCCTGAGCTTGGACATTTTACTTGATTTTTCAAAATCTTCATTACTTTGGGATAAAACAGGTATAATAATGGTGTTCACCTTGTAGAGTTTGTGATGATTAAATTGAATAAGATAGTACTAAGAATAGAATGTATCACAAGTCAGTGCTTAAGAAATAGCATCGGCCAGGCTCGGTGGCTCAGCCTATAATCCCAGCACTTTGGGAGGCTGAGGCAAGTGGATTGCCTGAGCCCACGGATTTGAGACTCACCCGGGCAACTTGGCAAAACCTCATCTCTACAATAAATCAAAAATTAGCTGGGCATGGTAGTACGCACCTGTAGTTCTGGCTACTTTGAAGACTGAGGCGGAAAGATCGCTGGAGCCCAGCAGGTTAAGCCTGAGGTGACCAAGAGTGTGCCACTGCACTCCAGTCTGGACAACAGAGTGAGACTATAACTCAAAAAAGAAATATCATTAATAATAATTATTATTATTCTGTCACGATGCTAGCATTTAAGAGACAATTGAGTCTGGAAACAAAGACTTGGAGCAGAAAACCGTCTGGAAATAGATCTGAAGCAGAGAAAGTCAAGGACAGCACCATGAAAGCAGATGCAAGAGTCTGTTCTCCCTCCAAGCATCTTGCCAAACCTGATCTTGAAATGCCTGTAAATCCTGGGTTTATGAACAAAGTTTCGGTTATTCATAATTCAAAATCAAAATATAGGCATAGGACTAGAGTAGAATCTGTGTTTGTTCTGGTAGACTGCCAGCATGGTGTCTATGTGATAACAGACATGAATAGGAAAGATTGGAAGCAATTTTGATCTTCAAAGTGGGGGGGTGGGGTGGGTGGGTTGGGCGTGACTAACCTTGGGGGAAAATGCAGTTATTAAATAACAGGTAATTGTGTTAGTAGGAAGTATATTATATAAAATGCACAGCCTCTTTGTTAGAGAAGTAGGCTTGCTCCTGATGCGAATGTGGTGGCATGCACGTAGCATGTGGCACAATAAGCATTTGGCATTGCCAACTTAGTGCATATGGTCTTGTCCTCCAAGTTAAGCTTGGTCTTAACTGAGCTTCTTCTCTGTAAGGGGGAAAATATAATTTGGTCCCTATATGTTGCTTTCCATTTTTTACAAGGAGTCCAAATATGAGCTAATATAGTCATTGGGACTATATTAGGATAATAAATTATCAGTGTTTATGATGCCACCCTTGTGTCCCAGAAGCAGCCACATCATGATGAATTTGTACTTCTTTCTCACCAGACTTGCTCTCTCTCATTCTACAGGAAGAGAGACAATGTGGGGCAGGCTAACTATAGTGTTTGAGTGAGACTTAGCAAGAATGAATAGGAAGTAAATGAAACCACAGTATTGTAGAACCCCCAGGCCTCTAGCTGAGTGTCTGAAAACAAGTGGGGAAGTGGAAATGTGGAGAGGAAGAAAACTCACTGGCTATCCTGCCAGTCATTACTTTCCTCAAATAGCCACAAACCTACATTTTACCCAGCCTGCTAGGATTGAACATTGATTTATTGATAAATTGCATGCAACAAATGTTGATTGGCTGCGTTCTATGGGCTGGACGCTGGGGTTATAGCAATGACCAAAGCAGACAGAAATTTCTGCCTGAGAAAAGTAGTAGATAACATCAGAAACTTAATGTGGGGCAGGAGGAAGGATGAGGGGGCCGGGAAGGACTGGGTGTGGAGGCCATTGTGAAGACCTTGGATTTTACTTTGAGTGATATTGAAAAGCATCGGCAGGTTTTGAACAGGAGTGACATCATCTGACTTGTATTTTAACAGGGTCACCCTGACTACTGTGGTGAGTATAGTCTAATGAACCACAAGGGCAGAAGCAGGGAGAGGGTTTATAGGGCTATTGAAATGATCCAAGCAGGACATAATGGCTGTTTGAGCCAAGGATGGCAGTTGAGAGTAAGAATCTGGGTACTATCTCTATATAAACAGCATTTAAAGCCTTGAGGAAGGATGAGAACACTGCGCGAGTGAATGTACAAGACAAAATAGGTCCAACAACTGAGAGCTAGAGGCTCCAACATTCTGATGACAGAAGATGAAAAATAGTAAGAGACCAAGAAGGAGCTGGGTTAAAGGTAAAAGCTGTATCGAGAGCCAACTGAAGAAAGTGTGTCAAACACTGCTGCTACAAAAATAAGAATTGAGACACAATCGTTGGTTTTAGCGCTGTGAAGGTCATTAGAGATCCTGATGAGGCAGTTTTAGTAGAATGGAAGGAGAAGAAAGGAGAGAGTGTAAGATAATTATTTGGAAGACCAGGAAGGAGAATGAAGTGGGGAAACAAGCCATGTTTTGGGGGGCAGCTTTAGGGGCCCACTTGAGTTGGTGGTAATGACTTCAAGTGAGAGAGTATGGTTTGTCCACTCACATTAGCTGAGTGGACGCTGGGGAAGAAGACATACAGGGTTAGATGTAACCAAGACTGTGGTTTTGCCAAGCAAGGGCAAAGAAGTAAGAGGAGTAATGAGATTAGAGAGTGTGTGAAAGGAAATCATTACAATGGTTGACTGTGGAATTTAAACTGCACAAGCAAGGTGGAAAGGAGTGAGAATAGTGAGAAGTTTATAGGATCAATAAATTAAAGAAACAGTGATATTATTGCCTTGGATACTATATGGAAAGAGTGAGAATTCAGGTCAGAGCGTGGATGTTTGAGATTGAGATTACAGAGGATTGTAGTTATTGATAAAACCACAGTCTTGGTTACATCTAACCCTGTATGTCTTCTTCCCCAGCGTACACTCAGCTAATGTGAGTGGACAAACCATACTCTCTCACTTGAAGTCATTACCACCAACTCAAGTGGGCCCCTAAAGCTGCCCCCCAAAACATGACTTGTTTCCCCACTTCATTCTCCTTCCTGGTATGAAGGAGTATGGCATGATTGGCTGGCTTGGCTACAAAAGATCAGCATTTTTGTTAAAAACCAAAATATGTATTAAAACTTTCATTAACTTGCAAAATTGGGCCTCTTAATATTTAGGCTTAATTGTCTTATTTCCATCTGTCTCCATTCCTGGTAACTGATCTATGCTAGCCTAACTAAGAGTCCAATTGCCCAACTTTTTGAAGTCTACCTTCAAACTATTTTCACAGTCCATGGAAGTCTTTGGGCAAATACCTTGCTTGACAACCACTTTATATGACTCTGCTTAAACCATGTATCACATACAACATGCACTGAATAAGTCATTGTGTAATTGTCACTGTTCTTGTTTCTATCATACACTGAGAGGCACAGTCTTTCCTGAACTAACATGAAACCATCATTATCAGAATCTCAACTTTTCTCCCTTCATGATTTCTTTTACATCCTATAAGCCAGTAGGTAAAAATCCCAGTGGTCATCTTATTAAGAAATGAATGATAGAATTAAGAATTAAGAGGTATGTGGGATGCTGGCACATATGTGCAAGAAAAGAAAATGGTTTAAGCATTCATCTCCTGGGTCAACCTGCTACAAGTAATCTATGTCAAATAATTAGAAAGATTGATACCTTTGACTGCAGTAGATGCACACAAAAATTGTTGACCAGAAACTAAAGATTAATGCGTCCAAGAGCCTTAGACAGCTGAGTAAGATACCTGGGCAGAGAAGGCAGGCCTGGAGTTCATGGAAGCTCTTGGACCCATCTGCAGCATTCAGACTTTGGGGAGGGTTTGCCATTTGCCACCAGCAGTGCCCCCCATCTACCTGGTTATGTGCCCTGGCCTCCACCCTGAGGTCTGACCAGGATCAGAAAGGGATCTTTTATGGCTACAAAAGACTTGGACTCTGAAAGGTAAAAGTGCTTACTAATACAGTTTTCAGGTTAGTAGAGCCATTAATAATTTCAGATGTTGTGTTGTGGTCCAAAGGGAAGCAGTGGAGCTGGCATGAGGTGATATATAGACAAGAGTCCATGATAGTGAGGAGAGCACTTCTGGAAACCCAAGCCTAGCCTATGCATTTCTCTTGGAGAGTGGGCAGGGCTCAATTCCTTCACAACCCTGCTTTGACTTCCTGCTGTGACCATCTGCTAAGTGCTTACAATGGGCGGGGCAGTGATTTAGATCTTGTGTCTGTCTAATAGAATGTCTTCAACTCACAGAGAAGGAAATAGAGGCTCAAAGAGGTAACATGCCTAAATTCAATAAAACTGTTATAACTAGGGTCAGCACTAGAACATCCTTTCTTGAACCCTAACCTTCCTGAGACGATAGTCAGGCAGGAAGTAAGGGGGAGTATTTAGCTCCTTTGTCCAAGGACTATACAATGACAACCAACATTTGAACAGCTCTTTATAATTAACAAATTATTTTTACATACAGTTATTTCATTTAAGCCTGGATTAACTCCTGAAAGCATACAGTAATATTATTTCCATTGTTCACATGAAAAGGAGGTTCAGAAAGACTAAGTGATTTAGCTAGCGAGCCATAAAGAAGGGTCGTGTCTTTGGTCTCTTGATGGTAGAGCTAATTCACTCCTTCAACATCCGTTGGGCATCTCCTACATGCCAAACATTGCAGTGTGCCTAAGAACACAAGGGTGAATCGGGCACATTATGGCTTTCCAGAAGCTCCCAATCTAATGGGAGATGCAGCCAAACAAACCAGTTAGTTACAAAGAGGGTAGTAAGCCCTTAATCTCAGTCTACACAGTCATATTATTAAGATAGGGAACTTGGGAGTGAGACCCCACTTTGGCAGAACTGTTGAGGTGCTAATAGTAGGACTGACTCCTTGTGAATACCCAGCCTTCGTCAATAGCAGCACTTTTTTCGTATGTGTGAAAAGTAAAGTGTAGCTAAGTTCCCACTAGAGCCAAGAGGAAGCTGATTACTGGATGTAGGGACAGCTCTTTTCAGCATTTCACATATTTTCCTATCATTGCCTCAAAGTTCTTCCCGCTCTCACGATCAAGACACCATGCTTCTTTCTTCCACAGGTTTCTCTCAGAAACAGAGAGTTATTAGGCCCAGAGAAGGAAGCATGTATCCTTGATGAGGCAAGAAAAAATGAGAGACTTGAGAAGTTTGAAATGATGGTAAAGAAGAAAGGACACAGTTTTGCATGGATTCTAATAAACAATGTCTGTGAAGAAAAAAAATAAAGTAATATTTTCATGGAAATCCCTTTTGGAAGGCATCCAGACAGGTCAGGTCAACTCGAGCTTGAAGGCAGCCTCTGGGACTATTTTGGGATTTCCAAGGGGGAAAAGCACAGGGATGAAGCTCAGCTGGGCAAGAGGAAGCCAAGAATTTCATCAGCTGAGATTCAACTTGTTTTGCAGGGAAACAAAGGTGAGGAGGTCCTTTGCTCTTCCTCAGGGATGTGTTGAATATTTAAAAATATTAATTTTGGAGCAATAATGCCTACAGTTTTGGAAAGAAACTAACTAATGCAGTTGATTGGATTGGCAGAAAGCTTTGCTGAACCTTCCCAGGACTCCCATTCCAAGTCCCTATAGCCTTTCAAAAGAAGACAAAAATGATGCAACATACAGATCAGGAAGTTGCTAGATGGACCATGACCTCTGGGCACCCCCAAATGTGTAACACAAACCATAATTCAGCATTTGAGATGAGCCCAGAATTTTTAAAAATTACAAGCAAAATAAGAGCTTTATTTGACAATCCACAGACTCTGCAAGAATAGGTATCATGTTTCTATTCTTGTAGATGGCCCTTTCAGAATACAGGGCCAGCTCCACATAACACTGTCTCCAGCTCTTTTATGCACCTTGATGCCCTTTTTCTTTACCCCCAGATGCTACGTTTAATACTATTCCCCAGTACTCCACTGTAAGTTACCATCACTAGACAGCCTCCCCCGCTGCATACTCTTAATTGAAAGCTAGCCTTCACCTTTGGTACCTTCTGCTTAGTAGTGGTTCATTTAAATGTATAAATGTCAAACAGCAATAGAGGCTAAGTATGTCCTTTCTGCTAGAAGTGGTCCTATGTTAAACATGAGAATCAATTAATTAATTCAAAAGAATGACTAACTAATTGGAAAATTTGGGGGAACCAGGGCAGAGTAGAGAGGGTGCCTGAAAGAGGGGTGTCTTCCTTGTTCCTTTATATTGTAACACAGAGATAGTTACTGTTCAGATATATTTCTGGGTAATTTTAGCTCTATTTCCAGAAATACACTTAAGAAAATGTTTTGGTCACCCATGGTAGGATTTATAAACTCATAAAATTCCATTACAGGAAGAAAAAAAAATCTCTGTCAATGCTTTGATATATTTCCTTCCAGTCCTGGATTACAGGGCTCAACATTGTAAACATGTCAAATTTTCACAAACTGATTTGTAATTCAGTGGACAGAGATGTAGATGAATATATGGTAAGTGAAAAAGTAAAATGTTAGTGGCTGAATTAAAGTGAGGGGTATGAATGTATTCACTATAAAATTCTGTTCACTTTTCCATATGTTTAAAGTTTTTATAACAAGACGGTAGAGAAAATATATTATTGTTGTAACCATAATTATGGGAAAATATTTGTTCTCCCATTATTTTTATCTTAGAATAATTTATTTTATCTTGAAATTGCTGAGTAAAAAATATGAGTATTTCAAGATTAACACTTACTATAAAAATGTTTTCCCAAACTTTTGTTCCAAGTTACACCTCACCAGTAGAATATCTGAGACTGTAGTAATAGCATTTCTTATAAGCATAAAAATCCTTAAGTTGTAATTGATATACAGTAAAATTCACAGACCTGAAAGGAACAGCCCAGCCAGTTTTTGTAAATGTTTACACCTGTTTAACCAACATCATTAGCAAGTTACAGAAAATTTCTGTCACTATAGAGTTCCCTCATGTTACTCACCAGCTGTTTCCTGTCTGCTCCACCTCAGACAATCATATGCTGATTTTTTTCTACAAAGATTAAGCTCATCTCTTCTAGAATTTCTTATAAATGACATGATGTAGTATATACTATTCTGAGTCTGTCTTTTGTTCAGCTTATTTTGAAGATTCATCCATGTTATTTCATACTGTTGTGGTAGTTAGTTCCTTTTTGTCACTGAGTAGGATTTATTTGTGTATATAAACCACAGTCTGTTTTTAATTCTCTTGTTAATGAATGTGAGCATTTTAAATTTTTTAAAAATTACAATTCAATGTATCTCCATACTATTCACATGAGAAAGTAATTGTGTACATTTGACCTAGAGCCTGGATCTATTGGGCGCTGTCCATTTTTATTTGTACTCCTTTACCTTTCCTTTCCATGAGCTGAGGTCTGGACTTACTTAACCTAGGTGCTGAGAAACATGGGCTGTTTTCTAGGGCACAGGCCAAAGTGGAAGTGTTTTCCCCCTCCTTCTCTGACTGTATAGCCCACTTACCTTCCAGCCTTTAGGCTACAAAGTCACAGCCTCCCTATACTTTGCTGTATGTTTATGACTCAATTTCAAAGTCTTGCCTCAAACTTCAGTAGCATATCAAGAATGTGTCAAGCTTAACACCCATTAAGCTTAAGAATTTTTTTTGAATTTTTTGTTTTTATATCGTTTCAATTATTCAGAATGTCTACATAGGGCTCTAATTCATCAAAGGCAACAAAAAAGGAAAACGTTATTAAATACTCAACTCATAGAAATAAATTTAAACTTAAAGACACTTTTGTTACTGAAGCAAACCAGAGCCTTTTGCCCATGCACAATGAACAACCAAACATGGAAGCACCAGGTTTTGCAGCAGGAAATATTTATTGCCAGGCAGCTGAACAAGGAGACAGTAGTCGGGCTCATATCTATATCTTCGAACTGGGGGTTATGGTAGCTTTTATAGTCAGAGGGCAAAGAGGTATGATCTGATTGTAACTTGCAGTGAAGTGATGCCAGGAAGCGTTATCTGATTAGATACTGTTTCCTGCCATGTGGTGTCTGCTTCTTAATTCAGTTCCCATTCAGTAGTCTGAGCACTTAGGTTCCACCCATGGTTGTATACTTGGTTCATCTGGGATGCTGAGGTTATATGAGCTGAGGTTACATGAGGTTACCTGGGGTCCATGGCAACTGAAAGACTATTCTCCATTTTATTACACAAAGTTGAACCAGATTAGGCTGTGGTTATACTTTCAAAAATAAATAACTTCCCAAATGAAAAAAGAGGAGGGACAGAACCTGGAAAAGACAAAAGCTGGCCTCTGTATTAGATAACCATAAAGCAGGAAGGTGCATTATTGTGTTCACACAAAGATTTGTTCAGTCACGAGCTTTAGGTGAAGGAAGCTTACTGCTAATGGAAAAGTCCTGGGCATAAGATCTCATCAGCATTATGTGTCACTGAGGTGTCTAGGGCTTTGTGTTTGGCAATTATTCTTGGCTAAAGGCTTAGCAACACATTTTTGGTAGTGGAAGATGGAAGCTGAAAACAAACTCACAACCAGTTGTCTGTTAGATTCTTTAGTAGGGTAGTAAGTCTCAAACTTGCTCAGGGAAATAACCAGAGGACACTATGCTTGGTCTATGAAGAAAGCTCTTGGTCTATGAAGAAAGCTCTATGGAACCTTATCTGTTTCATACCATCAAACAAATGCTCAAAATATGAGCATTTTTACCAGCAGAAAATATGACTCTGTCATATGCAACAATGTGGAATCATAAAATTATAGCACAAGCACACTATCCACAAAAAAGCAAAGTATCACACTAAGCACCTTTGGTTGTTAAATACTTTCTGCTTTTCCAAGAGAACAAAATCTAAGACAAATTAAAAAGGAAGGTATTCTAACCACTCTGGTTTTTTTTTTTTTTTTTTTCTCCCCTACAGCAACTATGAAAACAAAGCCACTGTTTTAGGATCTAAGCACTTCAGCCCAATACTCTGTTGGAAAAGAGTTTGAGAATCACTATTTTAGAAAAAAATATTCCTGCCAAAGGACCTTGGAGTCTTCTTTATCCTTCTCCTGTATAGTCTTCATCCTCTGTTTCAGGCAGACAACACCCAAAGGCTCTCTACCACCCCCTTAGAAAACAATAATTATTACTATTCAATGAATTCATTTTACAATGAGACATACATGGTCACGAAGGCACAATAGTAGATCATATCCAATAATATTTACTTTTAATAAATAAGAATGAATATTATTAAGTCAAATAAATGAAAATTTAATGATAGGCATAAATAAACAAAGTAAAGAGCTCAAACTCTGGCCAGTGAAGGACACCAGAGTGCTGAACTGTCAGGAGAACTAAAGGGAACATTGCGTATTCCAGGAAGAAATGGCTGAACTCTCAAGGAGGTAAAGCTATATACAGAAAAAGAAGAAACCGTAGAAAAAAACTGTTCCATCTTAGGGTAGCTTTCTTAAAGATTATATTTCTTCATTTGAATGCAGTACTGACTAAGGAAGGACTATCTGAAGTTGAGACTATTGGTGAGGATCCAGTTTTCTCCATCCGAAACTAAAGTCTCACTGCTTGTTTTTCTGTATTCTAGACATCTGCTCAGATTTATTTTTTAATTAGTATTATATTTTCACTTGTATTTAGTTCATTTTAAAATAATTTATGACTCATGAAACATTTGCAAAATGTTTTTCCAAATGTTATATCTTATACCAGCAAAGTGCAATTATCAAAACAAAAACATTGATACAATTTTATTAAATTTATCTGCAGATGTGCATTAATTCAAATTTTACTTTGTCCCACTAATGTTTCTTTTCTTTCAGTCATCTTGTCTTCTCACTTTCGTACAAACTGGGGCCGTTCCTCAGTATATCTTTGTCGTTTATGACCTTGAAACTTTCAATGTGTCCCCCATTTTGGTTTGTTTGATATTTTCCTATGATTAATTCAGGTTACTCATTTTTGGCAAGGATGCCACCGAAGATATTTTGCTCCCTTCTCAGCACATTGTATTAGGACATATGTGATACTGATATGTCTCATTACTGGTGATGGTAACTTTGATGTCATGGTTAAGATGGTGACTTCCAACTTTCTAAACTGTTAAATTACTATTTACTTGAGGGAAGATACTTGGAGAAAATGCAAATATCCTGTGTCTTGTCATAGTTTTATCCTCTAATTTTAATATCCATCATGATTCTTGCCTGTAACAATTTGTACTGTGATGTTTGACAAATTGTGATTTTCCACAGCCTTGATTCTACATTTCTTCCCTTCTCTCTCTCTTTCTTCTCTCTTCCTCCCTCCCTCCTTTCATCCTTTCTTCTTCCTTCACTCCCTCTCTCCTCTCTCCCTTTTTCTTTCTGATCAAATTGTCCCAATTTAGCCATTGGGAGTTCCTTTGAGTTGGGTCTCATATCTTTTCAACATATCTCCATCATTTTTAGGCACTTCTGTAATTCCTGGCACTACAGAATAGTCCCGGCTTTTCCTGTACTTTCCTTGACTAAGTGCTAGAATCATCCGTTTCTCCAAGGAGCCCTGGTTTCTCTTATTGGACAGCATTATTTAGAAACCACAATCTTGGCTCCTGTTATGCTCATTCTACTAAGTGTCATAGCTTATAGACCTCCCCAGAGAAAGCTAGTAAATATATACATATGTATTTGCATAACATATACATGCTAATGCAAATGCTCATACCTTTCTCTCTTTCTATCTCTCTCTCACCCTCTCTCTGTCTCTTTAATCATCCATCACATGTTAAAAACCATGAATTCAAACTGATATCCTATATTCTAATCAACACAATAGGAGTTTTTACCTGGACTTCTCTTGTTCCTTATTTGTTACTCTTTTGTCTGATAGGGAGAAATATAGCTTTAATTGTCCACACGTGTTTTCGTATTTGTTCAATCCCCCCAAATACATAAAGTAATTCCAGGACTGCTAACACATAACCCTGTGCAAAACAAGTTTATAACTTGAGTACAATATATGTGCTATATCCTTTTTACATTTAGTTATACAGTATGTAGACAAGGTCTGTTTTCCAAAATTAATTAAGTTAGTTATTTTCTTTCTCCACCCCTTCAGTGTCGTTGGGTTATTTGTTTGTTATACAGTTGGGTTTGTTGCTATATGTATTACATTTAGGACTTACCTCCACACCTCAATAGATTTAATTATTTGCTTACCTGGGGATATGTGAAACATTGCCATGGTTCTAAACATCAGAAATAAACAAGAAGATAGATAGACCCACGGAAGACTGACTTACAACTGATGGCTTACAATTAATATTATATTTCATGTATTCATTTTCTTGTTTACTTATATTTTTCTCTGGATATCATTTCAGTTCCAAATCCATGCTATTTTCCCTTTTCCATCATGAGCTCAGGCAGTTTATAGAAAGGAATTCAGGTATAGGTAAAGATAGACATATAAAGAGATGTACAAGGATGTATACATAAACATTGGGATACATTACTTGAAATCACATCCTGCTTCAGAATGTTTTTACTCAATGATCTACACCCCAGAACAATGCTCCACAGCACCCCTGCTGACGTCCTTAAGAAGTGCTGTTAGTACAAGGGTGGTGGAGATCGCTGGGGAGTGTCAAGAAAACTGTGCCCCAGCCTTCCTCTGCCATGAAACATGAGGACACACAGTGGACAACAGTGGCTGGCTGGGGATCTTTTCTCCTCACAGATTTTCTATGTCCTCTTTGATGCATTTGACTGTGCACCCTCCCCTTTTCTCTGGCCTTTTCAACACCTTGTACACATGGCAGCTTTTTCCTTTTCTCCTTCCTCTGTCACTAATATTTCAATTTCTTGTTCTCCGTAACAGAGTATCTTATCTACATTTGCTGCCACAAATCCTGAGAAAAATGTAAAACAAACACAAGATCAAAAATCAAATCTTAGGCTGTCTTCTTTATAAATGGCTATTCAAATCCTTTCCTTTCCTTTCAAAGTACTTCTGAAAAAATTCCCAAAATAACCAGAACAAGTGGTTTAAAGCAAATCATAAACCATTTAGTGAGCAGCAAATCCTCCCCAAAGCCTCTCGACCACAAGTACAGAGCTTCAGCAAAAGGCAGTGAGGAAGTAGAATCCTTACAAGAAGGACAATGTGGGAGTGGTGGGTTAACAACCTGCTCTGCCTGGAGAGTTAAACCATGCCAAACCAGTCGAGCCATATGTCTTACAAATGTACAACATTGGTCTTTTATTTTGTTCATCACACAGGCTAAAGTATTAAATTTATGTTTTTATGAATAGAACAAAATATTAAAAAATCAAGGTAGCACTGAAAAAAAGAGATGAAATTCAGATGTTTTTCTGTATAAGAATTGTTACTAATGCTTTAACAGATCTCAAAAATTCAGGCACAGTATTCTGAGAAACATTATTAAGTTAGAATGTTACACTGGAAAGTGTATTACTTAATGCTAGGCAGTATTTAATGATTCCCTAATACGACCTAAGAAAAAATGATTCACCTGAGATTTTTGCTAATTATACTATTTTTACATTTTCAAAGTTATTTGTAGCTTATTCTCTGGTTTCAGTTTCTTAGTAGTTTAATTCTAGTTCTGTAGCTTAAATTAAGTCAGTAGCTTCCACCAGCTCTTGTATCATGGCTTTTCTGTTCCTGACATCTTGGTTGGCTAGATTTTGTTGAGAAGTATGTTTTAAAATGCAGTGATAGGGCCTATCTTCTCTGAGTTCTTGTAAGCTTGAAAGCATGTGTCTCTTGGCCTGGACAATGCTTTGTCTAGCAATGAAATGTTTGGGTTTCACTTTCTTTACTTGAGGATTTTGTAGATATTGCTCCACTATTTTCAGGTATTGATCACTGCAATGGTCAAGTCCGACACCAGTTTGATTTTTCCCTTAAATGACTTGAGTGTTTGTTTTGCTTTATGGCCTGTGTGATTTGACACTCTTTCTGTCTTTCTCTTTCAATTTCAGTAACTTTCCTAAGATGTTCACAGCCTGTGTCAGTTTCTCCTGGGACAGTTTGCCCTTATGTCCAGCACATCTTGCTCCCCAACTTACGTCCTCTCAAACAACCTTTTATTCCAGTCTTTTCTGCAGTAGCCAACTTGGTAAACTGTGACCTGACAGTATCTTGGTTTGAACAATACAAGAACCAGAACTCACCGCTTTCTGTCCAGGGCTTCTTTAGTGTAGGGTTTGGGATTCCCAGGGACTCTGAAAGTACCTACATATGTGCAACTTTGGAAGTGCAAGGGCGTTAACCTTGTGCAAGGTGGTGCCCTTGATCAGGGAGCATAGGAAGAAACACTGCCTGCTATCCCTCTGAGTAGCTTAGACACAGCAGTGCCCAACTTGGGAAACCCTGGTGCTGGTTTTCCCTTTTCCTTTTTCACTCTTTCCAGTCCTCCTCTCCTAATCCTTGGGATCATTTCCCCAAATAACTCCCTGAACGTAATACCTTTCTCAGGCTCTGCTTGCTGGGAAAAAAAAATATATATATATATTCCTCAAGATATGCTTCTATTATATGTCTGAAACTTTTTGTTTATTCTTTTTATTTCCTTTTTTTTCTTCTGTAAACATTTCTCTATTTGTGCTTCCCATCCCCCACCCCTCATTTTATTTATTGTGTTTTTCTCAAGTCTGCTCTGGGTTTCCAAATAGATTTTCCCAGTCCAACATGACATAAATCTCCATGATAATTTCATTTTTCTCTTTTATTTTCTTCTGGAGCTCGGCCAGCCTACTTTTTACTCCTTTTGATATGTCTCCTCTTTGATTCTTTGTTTATCCTATTTGCATTTTTTTGACTTTCAAGGGATCACTATGTATGGGGGGGCAATTGATTTTATGATGTGTGTTTTTCACCTACTTTTTGCTTATGTTCCTTTCTTATCTAAGCATAGTCTCCATGTTAGTTTCTTTCTGCATATCTGTCATTTTTAGTGTGTCAACAATTTGCTGGAGAAGAGTGGGGAGGAAGGTGGCGAGAATGAGTGACACAGTCTGTGTTTTGGGGTTTATGGTATTTCTTTTTCCTTGGGGGATCATCTCAGCTCGGTTTTCAGCATTTAAATAGACCCTAGAGCTCACTGTAAAGCTCTTTATATCATTGCCTGTGTTGCACATTTGTGGCTTCTATTTCCCCTCCCTTTTCATCTGTTTTTTGTTTTGTTTTGTTTTGTTTTTTTAACTTCTGGTAGCCTTTCTAAGCCAGGAAACCAGAATATAGACAGCAGTTACTTCCCTTGTGTTATTTTGTGATACTTAATTGGACATCTAAAGAGATAATCCTGAGTTTTAAGGGCCAGTACCAACCCCTAGAGCTCTTTGTTCTAATTCAAAAACTATGCAGGGTTTTTAAATCCCCAAATTATGATCCCAAGCTAATAATATTAGCATTACCTATGAACTTGTTAAAAGTGCAGTTTCTCAAGTTCCACCTGTGGAATGAGGACTTCTAGGAGTGGAAATTGCAGTCTGTGCCTCAAGAAGACTCCCTAGGCAATTCCGATGTACACTGAAATCTGAGAAACACTCTTAAAAGAATCTCTTTCCAAAACAAGGGCCAAGAAGATCTGTCTTAATTCTCAGTATCCTAACTCATTTTGGAGCAAATTACACAGAATCTGGGGTTTAGTATTGTGGTTTAGTGTTGTGGCTCTTTGTCTTAAGAAGATGGAGGGTATTTTTCTCTCTTCTTTTTGTTTTTAGTGTAATTTGAGAGAGGAGCTGGAACAACAAATACATTGAAACCCAAAATTTGTAACTGCAATTCTAAGCCACTGATTAGAAAAACAGCTGCATAGAAAAAGGATGGGTTTTCTAGATAGAAGATCACATCATCTGCAAACAGGGACAATTTAGCTTCCTCCTTTCCAATTTGGATGCCTTTAGTTTCTTTCTCTTGCCTAATTGCTCTGGTTAGCACTTCCATTACTACATCAAGCAGAAGTGGTGAAAGTGGACGTCATTGTCTTACTCCTATTCTTAGAAAAAAGGCTTTCAAGCTTTCCTGTTCAGTATGATTTAGTTGTGGATTTGTTATATATGGCTTTAATTATGTTGAGCTACCCCTATATCTAATTTGTTGAGATTTTTTATCATGAAACGATGTTGAATTTTGTCAAATTTTTTTAATACAATGTATTTTATTTGCATTTATTGCACCATCTTTGCATCCCTGGGATGAATCTTACTTGATCATAGAGAATAAGCTTTATAATTGTGCTATTGAATTTAGTTTGCTGGTATGTTGTTGAGTATTTTAGCATCTATGTTCATCAGGGATATTAGTCTGTAGTTTTTGTTGTTGTTGTTGTTGTTTCTTTCTTTAGTTTTTGTATAAGGGTAATGCTGGCATCATAGAATAAGTTTACTAGAATTCCCACTCCATGTTTCTGGAAATGTTTGAGAAGAATTGGTATTAGTGTTTTGTTTTGTTTTTAGTTAAGTTTGGTATATTCAACAATAGTCATCAGGTCCTGTGCTGTTCTTTGCTGGAAGACTTTTATTATTGATTTAATGTCCTCATCCATTATTGATGTGTTCAGATTTTCTATTTCTTAGTGATTTTACATATAGAAAACCCTAAAGACTCTACCAATACAGCTGTTAGACCAGTAAATGAATTCAATAAAGCTACAGGAAACAAAATTAACATTTATATATAGCATTTCTATATGCTAATAGAAGACTCTCTGAAAAAGAAATCAAGAAAACAATCGTATTCACAGTGGCTATAAAAAAACCTAGAAAAAAATTAAACTCAGGTTATGAAAGATCTCTACAATGAAAACTATAGATCATTGGTAAGAAGCATTGAAGAATACACAAAGAAATGAAAAGATGTTCCATGATCATGGTTTGAAATAATTAATATTGCTTAAATGTTCACACTACCCAAGACTATCCACAGATTCAATGTAATCCCTTTCAAAATACCAATGACATTTTTCACAGAAATATAAAACAATCTTAAAACTTGTATAGAACCACAAAAGACCCTGAAGAACTAAAGCAATCTTGAGTAATAAGAACAAAATTGGAGGTGTCACATTATCTGACTTCAAAATATACTATGAAGCTATTGTAACCAAAGCAGCATGTCACTGACATAAAAACAGACATCTAGGCTAAAGAAACAGAACAGAGAGTTCACAAATAAATCTACACATTTATAGCCAGTCAATTTTTGACAAAGTTGCTAGGCACTCATTTTGGGGAAAAGACAGTCTTTTTAATAAATGCTATTGGGAAAACTGGATATCAGCATGTATAAGGATGAAATTATACCATTATCTCTCACCATATATAAAGATCAACTCAAAATGAATTAAATGCTTAAATGTTAGACCTGAAACATGAAACTACTAGAGGAAAATATAGGGGAAATGCTTCAAGACATTGGTAAGGATGAGGATTTTATACATAAGATCTCAAAAGCACAAGCAACAGAAGCAAAAATAGACAAATGAAATTATGTCAAACTAAAAAGCTTCTGCACGATGAAAGAAATAGTAAGCAGAGTGGAGAGACAACCTACAGAATGGAAAAAATATTTGCAAACTGTACCATTTTAATCTGACAATATTCAAATTATTTAAGGAATTCAAACAACTGAAGAGAAAACAAAAACAAAACTTAAAATTGGCAAAATATCTGAATAGACATTTCTCAATAGAAGACATACAAATAACTAACAGATGTAGCCAAAGATACTCAATACCACTAAACATCAGGGAAATGCAAATCAAAACCACAATGAGGTGTCACCTCACTTCTGCTAGAATGGCTATTCTCAAAAAGACAAATAATAACAAGTGTTGACAAGGACATGCAGGAAAGAGAACGCTTACACCGTGTGGGTGGGAATGTAGATTAATATAGCAATTATGAAAAAAGTATGGCGATTTATCAAAAAAATAAAAATAGAATTGCCATATGATTTAGTAATCCCACTGCTTACTTATTTAAAAGAAAGGAAATTAGTATCTTCACGCTCAGGTTTATTGCCGCACTAGTCTCAATAGCCAAGATATGGAACCAATCTAAGTGCCCATCAGTGAATGAATGGATAAAGAAAGTGTGGTATATATACACAGGGGAATGTTATTCAGCCATAAAAAAGAATGAAACATTGCCACTTGTGACAACATTGATTAACTTGAAGGACATTATATTAAGTGAAATAAGTCTGACACAGAAAAATAAACACTCCATAATCTTACTCATATGTGGAATCTAAAAAAGTTGATCTGATGGAATAATGGTGGTCACTGGAGGCTGGGGTGGTTGGTGGCAGGGGAAGATGTTAATCAAAGGAAATGTAATTATAGTTAGATAGAATAAATAAAATGCAAAAGATCTATTGTGTAGCAAGCTGACCATAGTTAATTTAATATATTGTATTCTTGAATAATGTAAAGAAAATGGATATTACATGCTTTCACCACAAAAATAATAACCATGAGAGATAATGCACTTGTTAATTAGCAAGATTTAACCATTCCACAGTGTATATATACTTGGAAATGTGATGTTATATATAATAAAAATATGCAATGTTATCTGTCAAATTAAAAAAAGTAAATAAATAGATTTTTTTTAATGATGAGTTCTGGACCCAGTGGCTAAAGGCCCTGCGTGGTCTCCAGTTCTGCCTCTCATTAGTTTATGACCTCTGACAAGCCACTTAACCTCTTCAGGCTCCTTGGGGCCATGCAGACTTCACATCTTTGATCAACACAAGTGCTCCTTGTGTTTCTTTCCTTAGCTCAAGTTTAAGTGCCTCAAGAGATAAGATTTCTGTTTTCTTTCCTGTAAGATGTCATCACTGGGAAGCAATCACTTCCATAGCTCAGAAACGTAAATTAATTCTATTCTTTTTGTGGAGAATAAGACAAGGCCCAAACTTTTCCCCATTCCATGACCACATATGTACCTAACCCTGGATTGTACCCCACATGTTTAAAATTTTTAAAAAATTCTAGTCTTTTTTTTGAATCTGGGTGTCACTCTGTCACCCAGGCTAGAGTGCAATGGCATGATCAAGGCTTACCACAGCCTCGACCTCCTGGACTCAGGCAATCCTTCCACCTCAGACTCCTGAATAACTGGAACTATAGACATGCAGCACGCCCAGTTAATGTTTTCTTTTTTAAATTTTTTTTGTAGAGATGAGGTCTTGCTATTTTGCCTTGGCTGGTCTCAAATTCCTGAGCTCAAACAATCCTCCCACCTCAGCCTCCCAAAGTTCTAGGATTACAGGTATGAGCCATTGCACCCAGCCTGTCTATTCTTAATTTATATTTATTCAAGCTCAAGGACAGTGACACTTTCCCACAGTCAGGGTAACTTATTCAAATTTCAAGTATTTGTCAAAGCTATGGAGCCTGGGCAAAGCCTGCTTTCCTTTGGCCCCAGATCTGGTTCTCTAGGGGGAAGAATGTACAAGAGAAGAGCATCTGACTCCTGCTAGCAAAGGATGAGATGTTGGCCAAGTCACCATTAAATTTGTATGCTAGTTCTGACTTTTCCAGCACCCCAGTGCATATTAAGTTGAGCTCATCAAACTCTTCCTTGGCTGGATGTTAAAAATTGACCATAGCTCTTGGCCAATCTGCAGTAAACTTAGCTGGAACATCCACAAACAAATATCTGGCTCCCTGTATTCATTTCCAGAGAAACCCTCCCAATCCCAACATCTAAATGGATTCAGTGAGGCCAGGTGTGGTAGCTCATGCCTGTAATCCCAGGACTTTGGGAGGTGGGGGCAAGAAGATCGCTTGAGCCCAGGGGCTCCAGACCAGCCTGGGCAACTTGGTGAGATCTCGTTTCTACAGTAAATTTAAAAAATTAGCAGGGCATAATGGTGTGTGCCTGTAGTTCCAGCTAGTTGGAAGGCCTAGGTGGAATGATCTCCTGAGCCCAGCAGGTCGAGATTGCACTTCAGCCTGGGCAACAGAGTAAGAGCAAGACTCGGACTTAAAAAAAAAAAAAAAAAAAAAAGAGCCGGGCTTGGTGGCTCAGCCTGTAATCCCACGCCTTTGGGAGGCTGAGGTGAGTGGATTGCCTGAGCTCGTGGGTTCGAGACCCGCCTGGGCAAGCGAGGCCTCATCTCTACAATAAATCAAAAAATCAGCCGGGCATGGTAGCACGCCCCTGTAGTTCCAGCTGCTTGGAAGACTGAGGCGGAAGGATCTGCCGGAGCCCAGCAGGTCGAGGCTGCGGTGGCTGGGAGCGGCCACTGCACTCCAGTCTGGGCGACAGAGTGAGACTCCAATTCAAAACAAAAAAAACAAAAAAAAAAGATCTATTGAGTCTTTCTAATTGTTAATCACTGATTTAATGTCTGGGGAAGTGATACTTGAAGTGTATCATTGACCAATCCATTACTGATTGCTACCAGTTTTGATGAGATAAGAAATGGAGAGTGTGCATTTAGAAATTGTGCAGTAATTTGGTGTTGTCATGCTGTCTAAGCAGATGGTCAATGGATTGATCTCATTGAACAGAGCATAAGTCATTTCAAGTGTGATTCAACTCTGAAGTAAGTTGTATGTGCCTTAAGTCATGTTTTTCTTGCCAGCAAGGACCGGTTACATAGTTTTCTGGACTCAATGCAAAATAAAAATGCAGATCCCTTGTCCAAAAATTATTCAGAATTTTAAGATGATAGCATCAAAACATAAAACCAAGCAAAGGAATCTTTTAAGAACGGGGACGGTGTGAATACATAGGTCATGGCCCTGTGAAGCATACACTATAGTATCATGTTATAAGCTGTCACATTTTAAAAATTTATTTTTTTATTTTTAAAAAATGGGTTTAATTTATGATTACTACATACATGGTCATTATACAGGTGAAATGTGGTACCTTTATTGATGTTATGTGCCCTACCTCCCTTGGCAGCGTCCCACTACTACCAATCCCTTTCTTATAGTATTATGATAAATGTTCAGGGTCCACTTATGAGTGAGTACATGTGGTACACAGATCTTTGTTGCTGTGATAAATCACTGAGTAATATGGACTCTAATTCCATCCAGGTTGTTGCAAAGTTCATAATTTTGTTTTTCTTTACGACTGCTTCATATTCCATCATGCAAATGTCCCACATTTTCTTTATCCGGTTCACTTTCAGTGAGCAGCATGGTTGGTTCCAACATGTCACATTTTAATGTTAGTTTGTCATCTGTGAACTAAAAGTGCATAAAATTTGAGAAAATGTGAGCATATATTTTTATAGCATCATTTTATACTTTTTAAATTTAAATTAAGCCTGGTTTCTAATTTAGTTTGATAATATTAGGTAAATTAGGGTAGTAAAAATTTGTCTTATTTATTTTACCTCTCACATGCAGATTGTATGACAAGTTTTACTGGATGTTTTGTCAAGAAAAGTCACATCTCTTGACATGTGGCAGCAGTAATAAAGCAGTTGACAACAATTGAAGTTACTTTAAAAATTGAAGATTCAAGGAGTTTGTATAGTTTGATGTAGAAGTATGATCCCTCATTTATTGGGTTCCATTTTGTAGCCATAGTTGAGGTTGAAGTGTATACTTGCAGAGATATGTTAGCTGACAAAACAACAAAACATCAGAGTTTAAGTGCCATTAACTTATAAAACTTGAAGAACTAGGTTTAAAGTTAAATATTTTGAAGAAAAATATTAAATTAAAAAGCCAACAGAACATATGTCATACTTGTATGTATTTAAGTATATAATATGTATAAATACTATGTACTTATGTATAAATACATACCTACAAATACTAGGCCTCTTTAGGTTTCTTATAAAGTAACCTTTCATGTTTCTAAAACAATAACAAACCCATATCAAGTCTTGATGGCTTTGTTCTTCATAAACCAGTACATTTCAGTAATAACACATGTTAGCCTCAATTTGTTAGTATAAGAATGTATTGATGATGGCTGCTTGGAGATTTGGGATGTATCTGCAAGAAGGTGAGAACTCAAGTACAACTTTCCAATGATACCACACATCGACATGTTCAGGAACCAACTTATGTGGCAGACCAGTTTACAGAACAAATAAAGCTGACTAGTAACTTTTCATAGCATCTTGACAAATGCACAGGTATCATTACCCTGGCAATTTTTAATCATGATGCTGTGAAAGGACTTTACTTTCAGCTTCATTGCTGATTACCACAACTAACTTGTAGCTATATAAAAGTATTAAGACACATATTGTCTAAAACATGGTTTGAAATTTAAACTTTGTGTAGGGAAATGTTCTGGTGGCACAACTGTCATAAAAAAAACATTCTGGAGTATGTTTAAGCTTATGAAGCTTGCAAAATGTAAACCAATACACTAGTTCCTTCATCAAGAAAATCTTGCTATGAAAAAAGTGTCAACTGAACTAAACAATGTGATTAGTGATGTAGTAAATATTGTGAAATACTTAATGACTATTGTGTCAAATTTGAAATTACCTGTTTATTATTATGATAATTTGGAAGCAGATCATAACAACTCATTGTTTGCTGAGATGCAATTGCTAGCAAAGAGAAAAGTTCTATTGGGGTTATTTGAACTATAAAAGGACTCAATGTTTCTGCAAGATAGAAGCCAATTTGTTTCCATTTTCTTAAAGATATGAATTGAAAAGTCAGACTTGCTGATGTTTATAGCATTATAAAAATATCTTGTCTGATATCTACAGCATTCCTAATGATCTCAATAATTCCATGCAAGAGAAACTGCTATGCATTTTAATGGTATTGGAGGACAAAAATGAAAGAAAAGGCTTGGAAGAACAGGGTTTCTCCAGATAATTATGATGTTTAAGGTATTTAAAAATTATTAATGAAATAAATAATGCTACTGAGAGAGGAGCTAGCTAGAGGAAAGCTAGGCAGACAGACAGTGTGGGTCCCACGGCAACAATGTAATGAACTTCCAGCAGGTCTCAGGCTGATACACTCCCATTGGTAAACAAGCTCCCTGCCAGCCTTTCAAACTAGAGCTTAAGTACTCATGGCTGGGATAGAAAAACAACCAATCAGCTTGCTGCTAAGTACTGACCAATCAGCTCACCATTAGGCCCCTACCTCCTGCCAATTGGACCTCAGTACTGACCAATCAGAACAGCTGGTGCTAACCAATCATTTCACAGCTAGCGTTAGCCAATTGGCTCAGTCTTAGGGCTATATAAGCACCAGATTTCAGTTGCAAACTGGGAAATTCCTAGGGTCCCCTCCCACTGTGGAACCTTTTCTGTTCTCTCAGTAAGTCCTGTTTTCTCACTTTCCTGCCATCTGTCCATGTCCCTCATTCCTCCTGTGCGTGAGACAAGAAGCCCGACCTGAAGAGCTGCAGAAGATCGTTGGAGTCAAAAAGCTGTACACCCCAGGCTGCCTTGCCAGCTGAATGGGGAGACCTGCTGGAAGAAGGCAGGGCTCTGAAGCTGAGACACTTCTGGGGCTGCAACACTCTCACGGCTTGGCTTGCCAACCCATTAGAGCCAACACTCTGGGGGGCTAGGCTTGCCAGCCTCCCGAATCATCAACACTCTCACGGCTTGGTTTGCCAGCCCATTAGAGCCAACACTCTTGGGGCTAGGCTTACCAGCCCCTTGAGCTGGCCCTCTCTAGGGCTGGCCTTCTCTGGGGCTCAGCTGACTGACCCATTGAGCTGACAATCTCCAAGCCCAGGCTGACCTGAAGAATCTGTATCAATACTGATATTATTTGTACAAAGCTGTCTACCTAGTGATTGAGAGCTTAACAGAATTTCAAATTTTATTTTTCAGCAAAAGGAGATCCATGGCTAGAAAATTTTTATGAATCTGAAATCAATTATTTTCTTTAAGAGGCAATTTAAATTTAACTAGAAATTTTAGAAGAAATTGTTGGAACTGAGTACTGATGGATTGAATTTTGAAAATTCAGCAACACTTGCTTAATTTTGAACAAAACATTGAAATATCTATCTAGAGCTTGCTGCAATTGCTTTAATACATCTTCTTCCATTTCTGTCAACAAAGGTCTGTGGGTCTGTTTTCTCTACTGTGAGTGTTATAAAAATAAAGCCAAAAAGTACTTTAGGTATATGTTATCGCATGGGAAAAATAATAATATTTAATTGTAATTGCAAATGGCCAAAAATTCCAAGTGTAATAGCAATACTCTCTGTTAAACATCTGTATACACACTTGCAGTAAAAACTTTAATGTTTATAATTATTTGCCACTTTTCTATGTTATGCTTGTTCTAATTATATTTATTGAAAAATAATGTATGTTCGCTGCATATAATAACACAAACATTTATTGTTATCTTGGTTTCATTCAATTTTATTTTTTAATAATTCATCATATTACTAAAATATCAGTTTGTAATGGACTGAAAATTAATTTTAAAAATTTAGGAAGTTTTAAATTTTTTTAACCAAAAAACGTAAAATTAAGACTTTTTTAAAAAGTACCATTAATTGGGGGGAAGCTGAAGGTTTTCCCCTTCACCCTACCTCAGTAATGAGAAGATGTGATATAGACAAAACAAAGACAGAAATATTTGATACAGACAAAACTAGGTAGTATCCGTGGCAGATACTACCATTTGCCTAGCATGAGTGAATCTCCCTTCCTTACTTCAATTTTTAGGAACAAATCCTCAGTTTTATTCTAAAAGGTAATGTACCCAGGTAAAACACTTAACTTACTAGTGTACCTGGAAGCATTGGGTGGCCATAAGCAGAAACTGGTGAGAATCCTGGAAAATCACCTAAGGGTACATGTAGGCAGCAGGCGTGCTTCTCTTTTGGCCTTTCTTTCTTTTCCCTGTTTCCTGTCTGGAATTCAAATATGCTGGAAGGAGCTGCAGGAGACATCAAAAGCTGATCTGGAAGATAATAAACATCTGTTAAAAATGATATAACAAACAAAGGAGTCAGAGTTTCTGATGGCTAGGGTGATTATATCATTTAGATCCTAAATCAGGACAGTATTGAGAATGAAAAGAGATCAGTAAAATAATTCCGATCATATACTTTTTAAATTTTGTTAATTTATAAATTGGTTTTACTCTATTGATGAATCTAAAAAATAGTTCAATTAAAATGTTTTAAAAAATGATTTCTGCTCTAATAAAATAATTTCTATCCACGTACTTAAAGCAAAACTCTAAAAATGAAGTGGATCATCTGAGTATTAGAAAAATAACAAGCAAAATAATTATTCTCAGTACATATTTACATACTTTAATTGGTTTCTCATTCATATCTGACCCTAATACTATAATATTGCTATTTTTCTGCAATATATCACCTTTCCATATGATCATATTATATTTAATATTTTTCATAAAATTGCCTACAACCTGCCTGATTTTTTAATTTTATGATTAACAAATTTGAAAGTGATGATGTCTTCAATTAATCATTTGTGTAGACCATATTACTTTTAATTGAGAAGATATTCTCTACAAGGGCTAAGGTATCTGGTAGGTTGGAGCAGATTCTACATTCTACATTTCTATGGAATGCAGTTGACAGTCCAAATGCTTTCTCAGTCCCAATGCTTTCACAAGTGCTATCTTTTTTGCCTCCATTAACTGTTCCTTTCTTCAACAAGTAGTTTTACTAAACAAAACATAAACTAAATACTCTTTTAGCATGATTCCTTTGAATTTCTTTGTTAAAATTAAATGCTGAAGAATCACTGGCCATCTCAAAAACTTTATTTTATTCTGGTGTGAATTTAAATTTACTTTACAAAAAATAGAAGTTCCACCAAAAATTCTTAGTAAAAATTGAGACTTCTGAAGTATATTTATGGAATATCAAAATTAAATCTTGACCGGGCATGGTGGCTCAAGCCTGTAATTCCAGCACTTTGGGAGGCAGAGATGAGGGGATTTCCTGAGTCCAGGGGTTCAAAAATAGCCTGGGCAACTTGGCGAGACCTCATCGCTACAATAAATCAAAACATTAACGGGTGTGGTAGCGTGGTAGTGCATGCCTGTAGTTCTGGCTACTTGGAAGGCTGAGGCGGAAGGATTGCCCGAGCCCAACACGTCAATGCTGGGGTGGCCATGTGTGTGCCACTGCACTCCAGCCTGGGCGATGGAGTGAAACTCCAACAAAAAAAAAAAAAATTAAATCTTGCTTGTTTTTTAAATAGTTGTCACCATATAAAAGCCCCAAATCTATCATTTTTGGTTTTCCAATTATTAATAATTTAAAGATTTTTTTCCATGGATTTTGAACAACAAATACTGTTTAGAAGACTTGTTTCTCGAAAGTACAATGCCATTTTAGAAGATATTAATTTATAAAATACTCCTCCAAGGGCTTAAATACTTCTACAATTGATTTGATACAGGTAGGAAAGGAAAGCACACATGTCACTGTAAAGTACTTTGTATATTCAACATCTGATGAGTCATGGAACTTTATTACTCTAATCATATATGTCTGGATAGTAAAATAGAAAAATGTAAATATATGATAAAATAAGAAGTGATGGTTTTGAGTATTTTTAACCCTGCTCTAACACTTGATATAATTTACTTAACTGTAATATAGCATGACTTAAATTTTCAAACAGTGATGTTTAACAATCTGCTCCCAACATTCCTTGCAAGTGCCAATTCCAGCCCAACCCACAACTGAACACATCCAACAAATTACATTTGTACTCCAATCAATTCTACTTTTTTAACTTTTTTTAAAATTTAGAGTTGTGGGGTACATGTGAGAATTTGCTACATCAGCAAATTGCATGCAAGTGAGGCTTGAGCTCCTAGCAAGCCCTTACTTTTTCGGGTAGTGGACATGGTACCCAATGGGTGGTTGTGTGCCCCTTATCTCTTCTCTCATTTTCCCTCCTGTAGGAGTGCCCAGTGTTCATTATTACTGCCTTTGTACTCGCAATGTTTACACCCAATATTTAGTGTCTGCTTATGAGTGAGAATATGCAGCATTCAGTTTTTTGTTTCTGTGATAGTTCACTTAGAATGATGAGCTTCAGCTGCACCCACGTTGCTGCAAAGGACATGATTCTGTTATTCTTTTTGGCTTTGTAGTATTCCATGATGTATTTGTATCACATTTAAAACATCCATTCCACCATTGATGGACACTTAGATTGGTTCCATGTCTTTGCTGTTGTGAGTAGTGCTGCAATAATCATGTGTGTGCAGGTGTCTTTAGCAAAGTGATTTATGTTCCTCTAGGTATATTCCCAGAAGTGGAATTTCTGGATTGTAAGGTAGCTCAATTTTTAGCTCTTTGAGAAAATGTCACACTACTTTCCACAAAGACTGAACCAGCTTATATTCCTGCCAAAAGTATAAAAGTCTTCCATTTCCTCCACAGTCTCACCCACTTTTCATTTTTTGACTTTTTAATGATAGTTATCCTTACCAGTGTTAGGTGGTATCTCATTGTAGTTTTGATTTTCATTTATCTGATGATTAGTGAGGCCAAGCATTTTTCATGTTTGTGGGCTGCTTGAATGTCTTCCTTTGAGAAGTGTCTATTCAAGTCCCTTGCTCACTTTTTAATGGTATTTTTTGTTTTATTTTGTTTTGCTGAATTCCTTGTCAATTTTGGATGTTAGGCCTTTGTCAGATGCATAGTTTGCAAATATTTTTCTTCTCATTCTGAGGGTTGTTGTTGTCTTTTTATTCTCTTGATGATTTCTTTTGCATAGGCAAAAACTTTTTAGCTTGGTCAGGTCCCACCTGTCAATTATAGATTTTGCTGCATTTGCTTTTGAGGACTTGGGAACAAATTCACTACCTACTTCCATGTCCAGGATGGTGCTCCCAAAGTTTTCTTCTAAGATTCTTATAGTTTATGGTTTCACATTTAAGTCTTTGATCCAGTTTGTGTTAATTTTTATATATGGTGATAGGTAGGGATCCAGTTTTATTCTCCTGCATGTGGTTAGCCAGTTTTTCTAGCATTAATTGCTCTAAAAGGTTTTCTTTTCCAAATTCTCTCTCTCTCTCTCTCTCTCTCTCTCTCTCTTTTTTGGTTAGCTTTGTCAGAGATGAGTTGGTTGAGGTTAGTGGTTTTATTTTTGGATTCTCTATCCTGTTCCATTTGTCTATGTGTCTATTTTTATGCCAGTACCATGCTATCCTAGGCCCTGCAGTCTTGTCATAAAGTTTGAAGTCTGGAAGTGTGATGCCTCTAGCTTGTTCTTTTTGCTGAGGATTGCCATATCTGTTTGGGTTCTTTTTTTTGGGGGGGGGGGGGGCTTCCATATGGATTTTTGTATTGTCTTTTCTAAGGCTGTGAAAAATGATGTTGGCAATTTGATAGAGATTGCGTTTAATCTGTAAATCACCTTAGGTAAGATGAACATCTTGATGATATTGAATCTTTTAATCCATGAGCATGGGATGTCCTTTCATTTGATTGTGTCATCCTTGATTTATTTGAGCAGTGTTTTGTAGTTCTCATTATAAATGATAACCTCTTTGGTTAGATGGATGCCAAAATATTTTAATTTTTGTGTGTAGCTATTGTGAATAGGATCATGTTTTTATTTGGTTCTCATCTTGCTTGTTGTTTGTATATAGAATTGTGATTGTTTTTTGTACATTGGTTTTGTATCTCAAGACATTACTGAGGTTAATGGTGTGAGGTTTTTGACAGACTCTCTAGGATTTTCTAGGTATAGAATCATATCATCCACAAAAATAAATAATTCAACTTCCTCTTTTCCTATTTGAGTACCCCTACTTTCTTACTCCTGCCTGATTGCTTTGGACAGGACTTCCAGTGCTATGTTAAATAGGAAAGATAAGATTGGGCATTCTTGTCTTGTTTCAGTTTTTAGGGGGAATGCTTTAAGCTTCTAACCATTTAGAATAATTTGGCTGCAGATTTGTCACATATTTTGAGGACTGTTCCTTCAATGCTTACATGTCAAGGGTTTTTATCAAGCAGGAATGCTGCACTTTATCAAATGCTTTTCAGCATCTAATGAAATAGCCACATGGTTCTTGGTTTTACACCTGTTTATGAGGTGGATTACATTTATTGATTTGTGTATGTTGAACCAACCTTGCATCCTGGGAATGAAACCCACTCGGTTATGATGGATGATTTTCTAGATCCTGTTGAGAATTTTAGGAAAATTAGCCTGTAGTTTTCTTTCTTTGTTGGGTCTTTACCATTTGGGGGTGTTATGATGATATTGACTTAATGGAATGAGCTAGGGAGAATTTCTTCCTTCTTGACTGCTGAGAATACTTTCAATAGGATTGCTACCACTCTTCCATGCATGTATTATAGAATTCAGCTGAGAAACCACCTTGCCCAGGGCTTTTTTTTTTTTTTTTTTTTTTTTTTGCAGCAAGGGAGGATATTTTTAATTAAATTTGTTTGCTACCACTGTTCCATGCATTTTTTTTATAATTCAGCTGAGAAACCACCTTGCCCAGGGGTTTTTTTTTTTTTTTTTTTTTTTTTGGCAGCAAGGTCTCTTATTATTAAGTCAATTTCTTAGATTGCTATTGGTCTGCTTTGGGTTTGAATTTCTTCCTATTTCAATCTTGGGAGGCTAT
Source organism: Tarsius wallacei (assembly GCA_963574415.1). Taxonomy (NCBI): domain Eukaryota; kingdom Metazoa; phylum Chordata; class Mammalia; order Primates; family Tarsiidae; genus Tarsius; species Tarsius wallacei. The sequence continues at coordinate 8,223 of CAUYQG010123023.1, read as the reverse complement.
GTGATGTCAGGAATTCTTCCATTTCCTCTAGATTTTCTAGTTTACTTGCATACAGATGTTTTTAGTAATCTCTGATAATCTTTTGTATTTCTTCAGGGTCAGCTGTAACATTGCCTTTTTCTTTTCTAATTGTGTTTATTCAAGTTATCTTTCCCTCTCTATTTCCTCTCTCTCTCTCTCATCTCTACCTCTATCTCTATCTCTACCTCTACCTCTATATCCTTATCAACATCTCTATCTCTATCTCTATCTATCTCTACCTCTATCTCTATTTATTTTTATCTCTCTCTTTTGCTAATCTGTCCAGGGAATCTGCCAATCTTATTTACCTTCTTATTTTATTTTATTTTTTTCATTTTAAAGATGTGGGGTACAATCCAGGGTTAGGTATACAAATGTTTATTATGCAGGTACCCTTGTTGATGAGGTGTGCCCCTCCTTCCCCCAGCAGATTACCCTTTCAAAGAACAAGCTTTTTGTCTTGCTTCTTTGTATGATATTTTATTTATTTACTTATTTCTTTAGCTGTGACTTTATTTTTCTGATTTCCATTTTTCTACTAATTCTGGGATGGGTTTAGATTACTCTTGTCTTTTCACCTCTCTTAGATGTGATGTTAGACTGTTTACTTGAGATACTTCTATTTTCTCGATATGTGTGTGCAATATTATAAACTTCCCTCTTGGCACAACTTTCATAGTATCCCAGAAGTTTTGATATGTTGTATCATTGTTTTTGTTTGTTTCTAGGAATCTTTTTATTTCTGTCTTGATTTCTGTGTTAACCCAAAAGTTATAAAGAAGCCTGTTGTTTAATTTCCATTTATTTGTGTGTTTTTTGTTGGTGATGATATTTCTTTTTACTCTTCTGTTGTCTGAGAAGATGCTTGGTATAATTTTGACCATTTGAAATTTGTTCACATTTGATTTATATTCGAGTAGGTGGTATGTGGAGTATGTTCCATGTACTGTTGAGAAGAAAGTATATTCTGTGATTGTTGGGTGTAGTGTTCTGTAGATGTTTATTTTGTCATATTGACAAAGTTTCTAGTTAAGGTTCCAGATTTTCTTGTTAGTTTTTTGCCTTGATGATCTGTCTGAAGCTGTTAGCAGGATATTAAAATCTCTGATTATAATAGTGTGGCTGTCTATGTCCTCTCTTAGTTTAATTAGCAATTGTTTTAAATCTGGGTGCTCCAACATTGAGTGTGTATATATTCCAGATGGACATTTCTTGCTGGTAGATCAAGCCTTTTATCAATATGTAGTGTCCTTTTTAACTTTTATGTGTTTAAAGTCTGTTTTATCTGATATAAGAATAGCTACTACTGTTCTTTTTTGTTTTCCATTTGCCTGGAAGATCTTTCTTCAGCCCTCTACCTTGTGCCTACGGGTGTCATTTGCAGTGAAGTGGGTTTCCTGAAGGCAGAAGGATGGATCATGCTTCTTTACCCAATTTGCCACTCTATGGCTTTTGAATTGTGTTGCAGTCTATTTGTGTTAATCATTGATAAGTGTAAGTTTGTTCCTGTCATCTTGCATTCAAGAGGCTGCTTTGCTTTTTAGGTTTTGTGGTTGATTTGTATGGTCTGTAAACTCTGTGCTTGCCTATGCTTTTGCAATGGGTGGAATAGTTCTTTCATTTCTGTGCTTAGGACCTTCTTAAGCATCCCTTGAAGGGTTGCTCTGGAGGTGGCATATTCTCTTGGGAATTTGATGTCTGGTAAGGATTTTAATTCTCCTGCATTGATGAAGCTTAGTTTGTCAGAACAGGAAATTATTAGCTATAATTACATTTCTTTAAGAATGCTAAAAATAGGACTCCAGTCCCTTCTGACTTGTAGGGTTTCTGCTGAGGAGTGTGCTGCAATTCTGATGCGTCTTCCTTAGCAGTGATCTTTTTCTTCTCTCTAATTGCCTATAGAATTTTTTCTTTCATGATCACCTTGGTGAGGTGGATTATTATATTCCTTAGGAATGATCTTCTTGTGTAATACATCACAGGAATTCTCTGAATCCCTTGCATCTGTGTGGATACCTCTCCAGTGAGATGGGGTAATTTTCTTTGATGACATCTTAGAAGGCTTGTTCCAGGGTGTTCTCAGCTTGCTCTTCCCTCTTAGAGATGGCAATCAACCATAGATTTGGTTTCGTTACATAATCCCAAACCTCTCATAGACTTTGCTCATTCTATCTAAGTCTTTTCTCCTTGTTTTTGTTGAACTGGGTTCAATCTTGAAGCTCTGAAATTTTTTCCTCTGCCTGGTCAATTCTGTTAAGGCTTGCCATCGTGTCTTGAAATTCCAGTTTTAATTGTTTATTTCCAGAAATTCAGATCAGTTCTTTCTTATAATGGACAGCTCAATTTTAACTTCCTATACTGTTCTTGTGGCCTGGACTATCGGTGTGCCCGTCTTCTTGTGGATCTCATTGAGTGTCTTTGCCATCAATAGTCTGAATTCTCTGTCACCAGAGACAATTCTTTCTGGATGGGTTCCATTACTTGGGATCTGGGATCCCCTTTTGTGGGTGTCAATTATTAAAGCTTTGAAGAGTGCTGGTATTTTTTTTCATCTTTGGGACTCTTTTTTAAATTTTGCTATTTTTTTAATTAGATAAGTTTACTGTTTGTGTGTGTGTGTGTGTGTGTGTGTGTGTGTGTGTTCTCCTTACCTCCCTTTTTGGTCCTCCTCTGGAGGGGGTAGTGGTGGCAGGAAGGATGGTAAGCTAGGGGGAAATTGTCTGAAACTGCTTTACCAGTACAGTCTGACTGTAATGAATGAGACCTTTCCTCTATGTCAGGGACTTTCCCCTTCCTTCTGCACAGGAAACTGGGGTCTTAGCTAGAGCTCCTGTGTCCTCCTCTCCAGACCACTTGTCTTGTCATTAGGATTATCAGGTGGCCAGGTAGAGCCCTGAATCTCCACTCTGGCTCAGATGCTCATGGTGGTGTGGTGTGAGCTGCTCCTATCTGAATGAGACTGCTCCTTTTGCTCAGGGATAGAAGGAAAGCAATAGGGGTTGTTATTTCACCCTCTGTCTGCAGGTGGGCAGAGCTGCTGCCACCACCTCCTGTGCAGAGAGAATCCCTGTCTGTGAGAAGGGCTATGGCAATAATGGTTGCCCCCTGAGGGCAAGCTACATCTGCAGCTCTAATCTGGGTCCAGAACAGCTGCCAGTGCTTCCACTGCTGGAGAAATGTCCCAAGTGGCTGTATCATTTCTGCTGGGTGCTGAATGCTGGGGATGGGAATGGTACAGACCACTCCTGTAAGATGTTTCCTGCTGAACTTCTCTGTGGGGTGTCACTGCTGTGGAGAGGGCTTTTTGGAGCTGGGGTTCCCTGGGCTTCAATTTGTTTCTACGAATGCCTCTGTCTCTATTTAGGGCAGGACTCTGCATCCAGCTGGAGTAGGACAGGTAGAGGGCAGAGGGGAGGGAGAGAAAGAACCTGGGATGTCGCTCCCTTAGCTGGAATTTCAGAAGCTTGTGTGAGCTACATAGAAAAGAAAAGCTGTTGTTTTCACTCACTTCTTCTGTCCTCAAAAGTGCTCTCCTGTTCTTGCATTGGGGCCACTTCTAGAGGTGTCTGGGGGACTTGGAACTGTCCATCTTCCATGTTCCTAGATGACTGTTTGATAGACCTTAGCTTAGGATTTTAGGTAGACCCTCAAAGCCCTAGATTCACTCCCCCATACAGGTTTCTTTGCAGAGAGCTGCAATAGTGAGATTTCTTCAGTCCACCATCTTGGTCCTCCCCTCACCTCCCATAGACTTCTTAATTTAGGAAGAACACTGCTTTGACCATGATGTTAAGTGACACCAAAATTTTTATCTGCAGTATTACTGCAAAAACCAATAATTTATTTTGCAAAGTTGAACTTATAAGTTTATCTTATAATATTACATCTTTTGCCTTTAAAAGAATAAACTTTAAACTTTTTAACTTTTTCATTCACTGTATGTTTATTAAATACTTATTATGTGACTGGGCAAATACATACTGATGATTTCAAAATGACAGATATGACATTTTGAAAAAGGTAAAACTATACAACAAAAAGCATATCAATGGTTGCCAATGTTTGAGAGGGGAAGAGTATTCACTGCAAAAGGTCCAAGGTGGTTTGTGGTTGACTGACTATCCTATATTTCAATGTATGGGTGATTACATGGCAGTATGCATTTGTCAAAACTCAGAACTGTGCACCAAAGATGTGATTTTACTATACTTAGAAAACATGAAACTATACCTAAAATTGAAGAAATTAAAGAATGATATGAAAAAAGAACACATTTAGTTTATGATAGCCAAAAGAAGTAAGCAATCCAAGACTCTACTGATGTATAAGCAAAATGTGGTATATGTATATATATTTATACACACACACATATGTACACACACACACACACACACAGAGTAGAATATTATTTAGCCTTAATGTAAAAGGATATCCTGACACATGCTACAATGTGAATGCACTTTGAGAACACTATTGTCTGAGAAATAACCAAGAATACACAAAACTTTGTGGAGAAAATTTTTGCCTTTAATAGCAAATAGGAAGGATAATGTGAATAAGTGCAAAGAAATCCCAGGCACTTGAATGGAAGGCATTTGTATTATAAAGATGTCGGTTCTCCCTTAAAGCAATCTATTAATTAAATGCAATCTCAATCAAAATTGCAATTTTATTTTATGTATTTTATATTTAAATTTGTATGGAGGACTAAAAGTCCGTGAATAGCTATAGAAACTTTAAAAAATTGAGATTAAACTGGTATAATCACCCTATCACATGTTATGGCACACTACAAAGCTGGAGTAATTTAAACAATATGACATTGATGTAAATAGACTAATAGAACAAAGAGTTTAGAGACAAAGCCATTTGTATGAAGCAAATTAATATACAATAAAGGTTCATAAGAAATCAACGACAGGCAACTCCCTCAGGACCCCTCCCACTGTGGGAGATTTTCTGTCCTCTTAAATCCTGTTTTCTCAAAAAAAAAAAAAAAGAAATCAATGAGAGAGAAGGATGCATTCTTTGACAGATGATGCTAGGAAGCTGACCCAAAATATGGAGGTAAAATAAAGCTGAATTCCTACACAACATCTCATATAAAGGTGAACTGTACATTAAATCGAAAATTTTAAATATGAGTATAAAATCTATGTAGTTAGTGAAAAAATGTGGGTGAATAATCTGGGATAGTATTTCTTAAATCAAATTTAAAAAAGCATGAAGGCAAAATAATTATTTCTCTCTATATATGTATATATGCACACACATAAATGTTTATATATAATTATATCAAAATCAAGGTTTTTTTATTCAATGAAAGACCTGTAGGCAAAGTTAATAGATGCATGAAATCATAGAAATCACATTTCTGATGTCAATAACTAACATGTAATTATTTGGAATTCATTAGAAATTCATAATAATTAGCCAGACGAAGACAAAAACATGAAAATATATAAAAACATATTTGACTGAAGCATAACCCCAAAGGACTAATAAGCACATGAAGGAACCACTCATAATCATGACTAATTGAAGAAACACAGGCTAGAATAATGAGTTATTACATTATATGTATTTGATTGGCAAATAAAGAAGACGGTGTTGAAATGCCAAGTCCAGCCATTCTGGACAACAATCTGACATTGTGTGTGCAAATCACCAACCTGTACCCGCTATGACCTGGCAATTCTGCCTAGCCCTATTTGCCAAAGACTTCTTGCCAGATCATTAAGAGGGCATGCTGAAGATGTTCAATAATGTGCATCGTGATAGTGGATGTATGAAGAAGAAAAGTCAGAGACACTCTGGGTGGCCACTTCAGGACAACAACCTTTGTCAGATTCTCTGTAACTAATAACTGAGTACAACCACATTTGATATAGTAGGTATTACTAGTATTTTTATTGTAGTTATGGAAAGAGTAATGCATGTAATTTAAGTAACTTATGTACGTCATTGTGACATGGAAAAATAAACTTTTTCCTGTATTGATTTCCCCATCTATAGCAATATAAATGTTAGTTCGCACATTCTATCCATCTAACACTATACTTCTCAGACTCCCTTTCAGCAAAGGAGAGTTGTGTGACCAAGTACTGGCTAATGGGATATGATCAGAAGTGATGAATATAACTTCCTGATCTTGCCTTTTAATGGTAGGGACAAGTCTTTCATTATTTTTTCTCTGTTCCACTGTCTAAAATGCAGTCATGACAGTGTGAGTTAGATCAACCTTCTTGGAACAAGAGTTAGAAGTTTGTTGAAGGTGGAAAAGCTATTTGAAGAAGCATCCCGAGTCTCTAATACTGGTGAAGTTGTCATAATAGTTCTGGATTATCTACCTGGAATTAAGAGCCCAAACCACCTCACCCAGAATTGTAACTTGTTGAAGGCACTATTCTTTGGATCCCTTTGTTACAGAAGCCTAGCCTATGGCCTAATTAATACAGACACATAGTTGCCAAAAGAAAAACTGGGATTTCAATGTCTATCTTACCAACATCATTCTTCTCAGACTTGGAAATGACAATACAGAAATTCATATGGAAACATAAACAACTACGAATAGCCAAAACAATCCTTAGCAAAAGAAAGAAAGCAGGAGGTATCACACTTCCAGACTTCAAACTTTACTATAAGGCTACGGTAATCAAAACATTCTGGTATTGCTACAAGAACAGGCACATAGACCAAAGGAACAGGATAGAGATTGCAGGAGCAAAGCCTCAATTTCTCAACCAACTCATCTTTGACAAAGCCTCCAACAACAACTACTAGGGAGAGGAAAACCTAGTCAGTAAATGGTGCTGGGAAAACTAACTGACCACAAGCAAAAGATTGAAACAGGAACCCTACCTATCACCCTACACAAAAATTAACTCTAAATGGATCAAAGATCTAAACATAAAACCTCAAACTATAAGAATCTCAGAAAATGCAGGAGACACCCTTATGGAAATTGGAACTGGGAACCAATTTCTGTTTAGAACCCTAAGACCAAATACCTTAAGAAATAAGATAGACAAGTGGGACCTCATCAAATTAACAAGCTTCTGCAAAGCAAAAGAAACCATCAAGAGAGCAGGGAGACAGTCCACAGAATGGGAAAAAATAGTTGCCAACTGTACATCTGACAAAGGCCTAGCATCTAGGATCTACAAGGCACTCAAATGCACCAAAAGGAAAAAAACAAGCAGCCCCTTTAAAAAGTGGGCAAAAGACATGAATAGACACTTCTCAAAAGAATATATACGGACAGCCAACAGACACATGAAAAAGTGCTCAGCCTCACTCATCATCAGAGAAATGCAAATCAAAACCACATTGAGATACCACCTAACCCCTGTAAGAATGACCATCATTAATAAAACAAAAACAACAACAGATGCTGGCGAAGAAGCAGAGAAAAAGGAATGCTTCTATACTGCTGATGGGAATGCAAACCAGTGCAACCTCTTTGGAAGACAGTGTGGCAATTTCTGAAAGAACTAGAAACTGATCTTCCATATGACCTAGCAATCCCCCTATTGGGAATATACACAGAGGAACTCAAATCATTCTACAAAAGAGATACCTGCACACGCATGTTTGTTGCAGCTGTATTCACAATAGCAAAAACATGGAACCAACAATGTTGCCCATCAAAGCTGGACTAGATAAAAAAAATGTGGTACATATACACGATGGAATATTATGCAGTCATAAAAAGGACAAATATATCAACTTTGCAGGTACTTGGATGGATTTGGAGTCGATTATACTCAGTGATTTATCACAGAAACAACGAACTGAGCTCCATATGTTCTCACTCATAAGATGACCTTGGACAATTATGATGCTATAAGAAAGCGACTGGCAGTAATGGTAAACTGTTGGTGAAGGGTGGTGGGATTGGAAGTGGGGAAAACTGCTAGGGGAGGGAGGGGCATACCTCATCAACAGAGGTACCTGCATAGTCAATGTTTGTATACCTAACCCTGAAATGTAACCCACATCTTTATAATAAAAATTAAAAAAAAAAAAAGCAGGAGGTATCACACTTTCAGACTTCAAACTTTACTATAAGGCTACAATAATCAAAACAGCCTGGTATTGGTATAAGAACAGGCATATAGACCAATGGAATAGAATTGGGATTCCAGAAGCAAAACCTCAACTTCTCAACCAACTCATCTTCGACAAAGCCTCCACCAC
>CAUYQG010123022.1:0-26288 GCA_963574415.1 Tarsius wallacei | reverse complement strand
TCAGCCTTCCAAGTAGCTGGAACTACAGGCTTGCACCTCCAAGCCTGGCTAATTTTTTGATTTATTGTAGAGACGAGGTTTCGCCAACTTGTCCAGGCTTGTCTTGAACCCCTGGACTTATTTTATAGAAGGCAAGAATTTCTCAATAGGAATTTAAGTTCTCTTAAAATTGTTATTTATTTATTTATTTATTTATGAGTTGGAGTCTCACTCTGTCGCCCAGACTGGAGTGCAGTGGCCGCTCCCGGCCACCGCAGCCTTGACCTGCTGGGCTCCGGCGATCCTTCCGCCTCAGCCTTCCAAGTAGCTGGAACTACAGGCGCGCGCTACCACGCCTGGCTGATTTTTTTGATTTATTGTAGAGATGAGGTCTCGCTTGCCCAGGTGGGTCTCAAACCCGCGGGCTCAGGATGACAGGCTGAGCCACTGAGCCCGGCTTCTACAACAAATTTAAAAAATTAGCCAGGCATGGTGGCACATGCCTGAGGTCCCAGCTATTTGAAAGGCAGAGGCAGGACTGCCTGGGTCAAGCAGGTCAAGGCTGCAGTGACTGTGACATGCCATTGCACTCTAGCCTGGGTGACAGAGTGAGACTCTGACTTAAAAAACAAAACAAAACAAAAAATTATAATAATAATAGTAATAATTCTTTTCAGAGTACACAATTCTACACATGAGAACTGGGCTTACTATGTGCCTAGCTTAGTGTTTAAGCTTGTGAGGAGCATAAAGGATGCAAGCAACATATTCCAGGTCCCTGAACACTGGAGGAATAATCTGGGAATCAATTTAATATCCTCAAGCAGTGTTCAGGACAATGACCTTGAAAATCCCTAATAAAGGATTTCAGAGGCAGCACAGAGGACAGGCTAGAAAAAGTATCATGGACTTGGGACTTGTGCTGAGCAGTAGGGAGTGAGGAAGAGTTAGAGGAGAAAATAGAAGTAAACATTGACTACTTAGAAAAATGGGAGTGAACACATGGGGTCTAGTAAGAGCATTGTCTTTCTTTGTCTTCCCTTTTTAAAATCTAATTTCATTTCATTTAATTTATTTTTTGAGTTGGAGTCTCACTCTGTTGACTGGAGTGCAGTGGCACGCTCCCGGCCACCGCAGCCTCGACCTGCTGGGCTCCTGCGATCCTTCTGCCTCAGCCTTCCAAGTAGCCGGAACTACAGGCGTGCACTACCACACCTGGCTAATTTTTTTTAATTTATTGTAGAGACGAGGTCTCGCCAAGTTGCCCAGGTAGGTCTCAAACCTGTGGTTTCAGGCAATTCACTCACCTCGGCCTCCCAAAGTGCTGGGATTATAGGCTGAGCCACCAAGCCCAGCCTGTCTTCCCTTTATAAAATAAAATTTTTATTTTCAAGTTGTGAAACACACGTGAGGTTTTGCTAAGTAAGTAAATCGCGAGAGGGTGAGGTTTGGGCTTCTAGTGAGCCCTCTCTCCCCCTGGTAAAATTGAGCTACTATGAGATCCAGCAATCCCCTTATGGGAATATACCCAGAGGAACATAAAGTGCTTTACCAAAACACACCCGCATATGTATGTTCATTCCAGAACCATTCACAGTAGCAAAAACATGGAACCAAACAGATGCCCATTGAAACAGGCCTAGGTAAAGAAAATGTGCCACATATACACAATAAAATACTACATAGCCATAAAGAAGATTGTGTCATTTGCAGCAACATGGATGAAGGTGGAGGTCATCATACTAAGTGAACTATCACAGAAACAAAAAACTGAATACCACATATTCTTACTCATAAGCAGGCCCTAAACAGTGGCATGAGTATTTTTTAAAAGTTCAGGTTACTAAATGGGATCTGTAAAATCCCTTTGTTTTGCCTATATATTTTAACTGCCCTTTTTCAAGAATGCCCTAATGCTTTCCTCCACTACCTAAATGTTAACCACCTTCTACTTTCACGACAAAGAGAATATATATCTGTTTGCTGGGAAATGAGTCTTCAGTTTAGAAATTAAAAAAGGTAGCCTTACTCACCAGCATTTGGGGCTTTTCCTCCTTTTCTTGGGACCAGTCAATAAAGTTAGAGGGCAAACCTAAGGGAAGATGAAAAGGCTATGAGAAACCAGACCTCACATTATGCTCTTCTGAGCCCAAGGAAGGAGGAAGTAGTCACTTTACTCAGATGTGACCTCTGAAGCATTCTCAGGTTAACCCAGAGTATGGCCCCTCCCTTTACCAACCCAGGGCCTCAAGAATTCTCACCTTTTGTCTTAAGATTTTGAGTCCATTTCTTCACGATCTCTATATCAGACAACATCATGGCCCCAGAGGCAGTCCAGCCTTGAAATTCTGCCAGAGGGCCAAACAGATGCTATTTCATCACAAGATGGATTTCTGCTGCCTAGGGTGACTTCTTCCAACTTCAGTTGTAAAAGTCCATTTTGTTTCCATGCAGCTAGGACCTGTGGGATGGAGAGGCAATTGACACTGCTGGGGCCTTTATTGGAGGCCCCTAAGCCTATGCCTCTTCAGCAGGGATCCTGTCCTCTCACACCCTCCTCAATCAACAAACATGGAGTCTCCATCTACATGGGTTTCCTGAATATTTGTACCTTCATTCACTCTGCCTTCATTTTTAGACCCTCAAGTCTGTCTTATTCCACCATCCCTTGGCTTTCAAGATTTACAACTTCTTCCACCTCTGTATCTCAGATTCAAACTACATGTCTTGGCTCAGTTTTTGCTACTGAGAGCCTGAGTCAGAAAGAAGACACAATATAGTGCCAGTAGAGAAAGTCTCTGAATGTCTCCTTCCAGACGAATCAGCTTCTGACTGCTCTGGCCCAACATCCCATCTGTGTTCAATTCCCTGTGTCTCTGCACTCTAGGAGATTAGAGGTTCTAAAATGAGTCCTTCTTACTTAAGAGACAGCTCCAGATCTCACAATGATTCTGAAATGATAACTCCCCACCTGCCATTTCTGTATACCACATGACCTCATCACACATGTGCATTTTTGTTTGCTGATGGTTTCGAGTCAAAGCCTCCACTCATGTGGTCCCAAAGGGGCCAGGTACTATTAGGAGCTATGCCACCTTTAGAAGCTCCTCAGAGACTATCCAGGACTGTCCAGGATCTCAGGCCAAATGATGCCTACTGTGGCCTCATAGCCTTGTAGTGCCAGATGGGTTCTCCTGAGAAACTCTTAGTGGTTCATTCCCCAATACCACAGACAGAGTTAATCAGTCCCTCTTCTGTCCAACCTAGGCATCTCATCTTAATCATACCATATTGCAATCGATATTTACAAGTCCATCTTTAGTAAAATGTGAGCCTCTTGTAAGAAGAAATGTATCTTTTTCTTTTGCTAAACTAATTCTAGAGATTAGGATAAAATAGTCCTTCGTGGTAGATTTTTTTTTTTGAGTTGGACTCTCACTCTGTTGCCCAGACTAGAGTGCAGTGGCACGCTCATAGCCACAGCAGCCTCGACCTGCTGGGCTCAGGTGATTCTTCCACCTCAGCATTCCAAGTAGCTGGAACTATAGGCATGAGCCACCATGCCCAGCTATTTATTTATTTATTTATTTATTGTAGAGATGAGGTCTCGCCAAGTTGCCCAGGCGGGTCTCCAACCCATGGACTCAGACAATCCTCTCACCTTGTCCTCCCAAAGTGCTGGGATTATAGGTGTGAGCCACTGCACCCGGCCTCATGGTAGATTTTTATCATATTTGTTTCCAATTATTTGTTTCTCCACAAAAAAAATTCATCCTTCCCGAAATGCTGGCATTAGGCTTGATGTTGCTATTTGCTCTGGAAGTTAAATGTGAATGAAATTGACAGTGCCATTTCTTTTTTTTTTTAATTTGAGTTGGAGTATCACTCTGTCACTCAGGCAGGAGCACAGTGGCAAGCTCACAGCCACCGCAGCCTCTACCTGCTGGGCTCAGGTGATCCCAGCCTTCCAAGTAGCTGGAACTACATGCACATGTCACCAGGCCTGGCTAATTTTTGTTTTATTATTTATTGTAGAGATGAGGTCTCACCAAGTTGCCCAGGCTGGTCTTGAACCCGTGGGCTCAGGCAGTCCTCTCAACTTGGCATCCCAAAGTCCTGGGATTATAGAAGTGAGCCAACCCGGTTACCATTTCTTTTTTAAATTTTTGTTTGTTTGCTTGTTTGTTTACTTATTTATTTTTTTGAGTTGGCGTCTCACTCTGTTGCCCAGGCTAGAGTGCAAGTGGCACTCTCATGGCCACCACAGCCTTGACCTGCTCGGTTCGGGTGATCCTTCCGCGTCAGCCTTTCAAGTAGCTGGAACTACAGGCACACGCTACCACACCTGGCTTATTTTTATTATTGCACTCGCTATTTATGAGGTCTCACCAAGTTACCTAGGCTGGTCTTGAACCTGAGGGCTCAGGCAATCCTCTCACCTCGGCCTCCCAAAGTGCTGGGATTATACGTGTGAGCTTCTGAGACTGGCTGCCTTTTCTTTTTTAAAATTTTTATTTGTTTGCTTTTTTATTTATCTCAAAATTTCATTCTGTCTTTTAGGCAGCACACTCTTTATTTATTTATGAGTTCAAATCTCATTCTGTCACTTAGATGGCATACTCTTGGCTGCTGTAGCCTTGACCTGCTGAGCTTAGACAGTCCTTCTGCCTTAGCCTTCCAAGTAGCTGGAACTACAGGCAAACACCATCACACCTGCCTAATTTTTCTTCATTTATTCTAGAGTTGCACAGGCTGGTCTCAACTCCCTGGGTTCAGACAATCCGCTTACCTTCACCTCCCAAATTGCTGGGATTACAGGCATCAGCCACCATGCTCGGCTAACAATGCCATTTCTGCACATTGCATAACTCCACCATTTCTCTTGATCTAAGAACAGCATGTTCCTAAAAGGGACTGTGGTCCTCCTATAAAAAGTCATGGAACAGAGCTGAAGCTAACAGGCAAATGAGGAAGAGTAAAGACTGGGTTTGAAGTTAGATGGCTATGTGAGCTACTGAGATTTGTGGGTCATGTGTCACAGCAGTACAATTTAGCCTCAGTGGAAAAAGATAACTCTTTCCCTCCTAGTAATACTAATATCTGTAGCTAACATGTATAAAACAGAGGCTGGGTGCAGTAGCTCACACCTGTAATCTCAGCACTTTAGGAAGCTGAGGCGAAAGGATTGCCTGAGCCCAGGGGTTTGAGACCAGCCTCGGCAATTTGGCAAGACCTCATCTCTACAATAAATCTAAAAGTAAGCTGGGCGTGGTGGCACATGCCTGTAGTTCCAGCTAATTGGAAGGCTGAGGTAGAAGGATTGCCTGAGCCCTGCATGTCGAGGATGCTGTAGGTGGTAGTCATGAACATTCCACTGCACTGGGTGACAGAGTTAGACCCAAACTCAATTAAAAGAAAAAAAAAAAAAAAACCACAAAGGAACAAGGTCTGAACTTATCACAAAGTTCCATTAACCCTTTTCTGACCTCATTTCTTATTTCTTCACCACTGCCTAAAACAATGCCCACTAAACAAATGACTAAATGAAAGAGCAAAATGTAAGCAGATAGGGTTTGAAATTCACCCAGAAGATAGGACCTTCAGAGTGAAGTGAAGAACGGGTGTGCATCAGTCAGATGGACTGAGTTGTTCTGTAGTAACCAACAAACTCCCCCAGAGTCTCAGTGACTTAATGTACTAAAGGCTTACTTCTCACTTGGGCTCCATGTCAATCCATCTAGCAACTCAATTGTGCTCCAAGATGAAGCTAACATTGCACTCGCTATCTAGAAAATGGCCATAATAAATCCTCAAGGGAGAAACGTGATAGAGAACAATACACAGGCTCTTAAACATTCCACCCAAAGAGACAATTCTACCCAAAGAGATGATTCTACACAGTTCTACACAGGTTCTTAAATATTCTATCCAAAGAGACAATTCTGCCAATGGCTCATTGGCAAATCAAGTCTCGGTGTCACTTCTGAGTTGGCCATATACCTGCAAGAGGCCACACAGAAAGAATGCCAGGATATTTGATAAATAGTAAAACACGCTGCAACAAGGTCCGAAGCCCATTAACTCATTTTCCCCTAGCCCCAGTCCCTACTATTAATTAATACTTCAAAGAGTGAGGCTCTATGGCTGTGCTAGAAAACAAAAGTAAAGGACACAGTCCCAAAACCTGCCACACCAAAAGACATCAGCTTCACATAATTTTATTGGTCAATTCTAGCAAAATTTTGAGAAACAAGTCATTCCTGTAATGAATATTTAGGGCTCCAAAACATTTTTAAAAAGGTCTTCTAACTCATTATATCATGAACACCCAAAACAAGCAAGAACACTAAAGAAAACTAGAGGCCAATTGCCTTTTCCAGCTGTCTGACATAAAACATGAACATCCCAACTTTCTCTTGGTCAATATTAATTCCCAAGAGTGCTCAACCTATTACACTATTTATTTGTTTCCAATGCCAGTGACGCTTTTTTTTTTTTTTTTTTAACGTTTAGAGACAATGTCTAGACATGTTGCCCAGGTTGGAGTATAGTGGCTATTCAGGGCATGATCTGTAACAAAAGCAAAAGGGTCTTTACCAATACCAGGTCTACAGGTGGAGGGAGCAGTTACCAGAATCATGAGCTAGAGCCATGTAGAAAGGGTTGCTGGACAGAAGTTTTGGCTTTCACAAGAGGCACACAATTAACTGGGTGACCATGTAATGACAGAGTCAAAGGAATAAACATGTAACAGAGGAGGGAATTCTGTGTAGAGAAGTTATCGAAACCAAGTCTCCTTCTAAAGCAAATGAGTAATTATGGGATATTCTAATTCTATCAATCCCTTGAACTAGAGAAATAGGAATTTTGGTGTAGAAGAGAGGAGATATAAACATGACACTGAAAAAATTAGCTTCTAAAAGTCCAGAATTCCTAAATTTGAATTGGAAAGATCAGCATGAACTGCTGAAATATTTCTTTTGTTTTTTTTTTTGTTTTTTTTTTGAGTCTGAATCTCACTCTATCGCCCAGGCTGGAGTGCAGTGGCACGATCATGGCCACTACAGTCTCGACCTACTGAGCTCATGTGATCCTTCCACTTCAGCCTTCCAAGTAACTAGAACTACAGGCCTGTGCTACTATACTCGACTTATTTTTTTATTTATTGCAGAGATGAGGTCTCACCAAGTTGCCCAGGCTGGTCTTGAACCCCTGGGCTTAGGGGCAATCCTCTCACTTCGGCCTCCCAAAGTGCTGGGACTACAGGCTTGAGCCACTGTGCCACCTGGCGGCATTTTTAACATATGATAAACCTGTCATCTCAAAAACGTCAGGAAACCATGGTCTCTTCACAAAAGGTGAAGACAAACTCCTACCCAACTGAAAATCAGATTCTTAGTGTACATCTTACAGAAAAACAAATTCCAGGTACAGCAAGAGTTAAACATTAGAAAGAAAAATATAAAAATTTAGATACATACAGGAGAATAAACCAAGTGCCTTGGGAAAGGGCAGATCTACTTTGAAAACCAACAAAATCCAGAAGTCAATAAGGAAAAGAGATGAATAAATTTTGTTACATACATATGAACTAAAAACTTGTTTAACCAAGACACTTTTAGAAAAGGGCAGTGGGTAAAGAAGTGGAGATAAATGTGTGTGTTTAATGTTTGATTGTCAGGAATCTAACAGAGGCTGAGCTCGATGGCTCATGCCTGTAATCCCAGCACTTTCGGAAGATGAGGCAAGAGAACTGCCTGAGCCCAGGGGTTCAAGACCAGCCTGGGCAACTTGACAAGATCTCGTCTCTACAATAAATAAAAAAAATTAGCCAGGTATGGCTGCACATGCCTGTAATTCCAGCTACTAGGAAGGCTGAGGCGGAAGGATCATCTGAGTCCAGGAGGTTGAGGCTGCAATGGCAACAAGCGTGCAACCGCACTCCAGCCCGGGGAACAGAGTGAGACTATGACTTTAAAAAAAAGCCGGGCTCGGTGGCTCAGCCTCTAATTCCGCGCCTTTGGGAGGCTGAGGTGAGTGGATTGCCTGAGCCCGCGGGTTCAA
Source organism: Tarsius wallacei (assembly GCA_963574415.1). Classification (NCBI taxonomy): domain Eukaryota; kingdom Metazoa; phylum Chordata; class Mammalia; order Primates; family Tarsiidae; genus Tarsius; species Tarsius wallacei. Next base: position 18,245 of record CAUYQG010123022.1, on the reverse strand, counting down.
GAGCCACCTGGGCAAGCGAGACCTCATCTCTACAATAAATCAAAAAAAATCAGCCGGGCGTGGTAGCGCGCGCCTGTAGTTCCAGCTACTTGGAAGGCTGAGGTGGAAGGATCGCCGGAGCCCAGCAGGTCGAGGCTGCAGTGGCCGGGAGCAGCCACTGCATTCCAGTCTGGGTGACAGAGTGAGACTCCAACTCAAAAAACAAAAACAAAAACAAAAAGGCTGAGTGCAGTGGCTCAGCCTGTAATCCCAGCACTTTGGGAGGCCAAGGTGAGAGGATTACCTGAGCCCACAGGTTCGAGACCAGCCTGGACAACTTGGTGAGACCTCATCTCTATAATAAATAAAAAAATTAGCCAGGTGTGGTGGTGTGCGTCTGTAGTTCCAGCTACTTGGAAGGCTGAGGCAGAAGGATTGCCTCAGCCCAGCAGGTTGAGGCTGTGGTGGCCGTGAGCGTGCCTCCAGCCTGGGTGACAAAGAGTGAGTCTCCAACTCAAAAAAAAAAAAAAAAAAAGAGGAATCTAATAGAAGTTATTATAGGACAGCCGGACTCGGTGGCTCAGCCTGTAATCCCGCGCCTTGGGAGGCTGAGGTGAGTGGATTGCTTGAGTCCCTGGGTTTGAGACCTGCCTGGGCAACTTGGCGAGACCTCATCTCTACAATAAATCAAAAAAATTAGCTGGGTGTGGTAGCGCACGCCTGTAGTTCCAGCTACTTGGAAGGCTGAGGCGGAAGGATCTCCGGAGCCCAGCAGGTCGAGGCTGCGGTGGCCGGGAGCGGCCACTGAACTCCAGCAGTCTGGGCAACAGAGTGAGATTCCAACTCAAAAAAAAAAAAGAAGTTATTGTGGGAAATAAAACTGCCTTTGTTTGCATTGCATTGACATAACTGTGTCCAAGAATCCTAAACAAAATAAAAAACAAAAACTCATACATGAGTATAATTTAGCAAGTAGCAGAACACAGTACATGGTGGTCAGAATATAAATTTGAATTATATATTTGTTTTGCTTTTTTTGAGTAGGAATCTCACTCTATCACCCAGGCTGGAGTGCAGTGGCATGCTCACAGCCACTGCAGCCTCAACCTCCTGGGCTCAGGAGATCCTTCTGCCTCAGCCTTCCGAGTAACTGGAACTATAGGTGTGTGCCACCACACTAAGCTAATTTTTTGATTTATTGTAGAGATGAAGTCTCGCTAAGTTGCCCAGACTAGTCTCGAACCCCTGGACTCAGGCAATTCTCTCACCTCCACCTCCCAAGGTGCTGGGATTAAGGGTGTGAGCCACAGTGCCAGGTTATGTCAATTATATTTTAGATGCTGGCCAGAAACAATTGAAAACATAAAAAAAAATTTCAAAGCATTTAAGAAACATTAAATGAATAGGACTTATTTAAAAGAGAGATGAGTAAACATTCTACACTGAAACTACAAAATATTTACTTAGAGAAAGTAAAGACCTAAATAAAGGCCTGGCAAGGTGGCTCATGCCTATAATCCCAGCACTTTGGGAGGCTAAGGTGCAATGATTGCTTGAGCCCAGGATTTCAAGACCAGTACAGGCAACTTAGTAAGACCTCATCTCTGCAATAAAAAAAAGAAAAGAAAAGAAAAGAAAAAATTAGCCAGACATGATGGCATGTGCCCGTAGTCTCAGTTACCCAGAAGACTGAGGTGGAAGGATTGTCTGAATCCAGGAAATCAGGGCTATGAGAGCAGTGGCTATGCCACTGCACTCAGCCTGGATGACAGAATGAGACCTTGACACACATACACACACACACACACACACACACACACACACACGAAAAGACCTAAATAGAGACATATATACCAAGTTCATAGGGTTGAAAAAATCAGTATTCTTAAGATAACAATTCTACCCAAATTGACCTATGGAAACACTCCAATCCCAATTAAATCCCAGATTTATTTTTGTAGAACGTTAGCTGATTTTATTGGTGGAAATTAAAAGGACCCTGAATAGCTAACACAACCTAAAAAGGAAGACTAAAGGGTATATGATTTCAAGACTTAATATAAAGCTGCAGTTATCAACACAGTGTGTTCTTTTTTTTTTTTTTTTTTGTGTAGGAGTCTCACACTGTTGCCCAGGCTGGAATAGTGGTATGCTCATGGCCACCACAGCCTCTGCTCGCTGGGCTCAGGTGATCCTTTTGCCTCAGTCTTCCAAGTAGCTGGAACTACAGGCATGTGCTAATTTTTTTATTTATTGTAGAGTCAAGGACTCAACAACTCCTCAAACTTCTGAACTCAGGCAATCCTCTTGCCTCATCCTCTCAAAGTGCTGGGATTACAGACATGAGCCACCACGCCTAGCGACAGTGTGTTCTTTTTTTTTGAAAGCAGAATTTATTAAGAGGACAGAAAAGCTCCCACAGTGGGAGGGGACATGAGGGGGTTGCCCAGCAGTGTATTCTTGATGTAAGAATGAACAACTACATTAATAGAAAGAATAGATTTCTAGAAATAGACTCATATGGTCAAGAGATTTTCTTTTTTCATCATATCGTCTAATGTATATTGGGTAATTTGCTGACGTCGTAACTGGGTTTCAGAAAGGCACATCTCAAAAAAATAAAAACAAAAACAAAAAAGACACATCTCACACATGTGCGTGAAAACTCAATCATCGTGCTTATGAACAACAAAAGGATCAAGATTTTCAGCACAGGCAAATGGTAAACTCAGCAAAACAATTAAATGTAAGAGGAGGGGGCCTGGCTCGGTGGCTCAGCCTGTAATCCCAGCACTTTGGGAGACCGAAGTGAGTAGATTGCCTGAGCCCGCAGGTACGAGACTCGCCTGGGCAACTTGGCGAGACCTCATCTCTACAATAAATCAAAAATTAGCTGGGCATGGTAGCGTGCACCTGTAGTTCCAGTTACTTGGAAGGCTGAGGTGGAAGGATCGCCGGAGTCCAGCAGGTAGAGGCTGTGGTGGCCGGGAGCGGCCACTGCACTCCAGTCTGGGTGACAGAATGAGACTCCAACTCAGAAAAAAAAAAAAAAAAGAGGAGGGTTGTTAAACAAATGTGATGCAACAAGTATCACCTCAAACCTTAAAACCTCAAACCACACACACACAAAAATGAACTCAAGTTGGATCATAAACTGAAACAAAGGCTAAAACTCTAAGCTTCTTCTTTTTTTTTTTTAGTTGGAGTCTCGCTCTGTCACCCAGGCTGGAAGGCAGTGGCACGCTCCTGGCCACCGCAGCCTTGACCTGCAGGGCTCAGGCAATCCTTCTGCCTCAGCCCTCCAAGTAGCTGGAACTACAGGCATGTGTCACAATGCCTGGCTAATTTTTTGATTTATTGTAGAGATGAGGTCTCGCCAAGTTGCCTAGGCAAGTCTTGAACCTGTGGGCTCAGGCAATCCTCTCACCTCGGCCTCCCAAAGTGCTGAGATTATAGGCGTGAGCCACTATACCTGGCCTGACTCTAAGTGTCTAAAATATCATAGGAAAAGATCATCATGACTTTGGAGTAAGCAAAGAATTGTTAAATAATTCTTAAAGAATACTTAAGACACAAATTCTAATAACCACCAGATGAAAGAATTTCATTTTTACTCTTTCAAAAACATCATTAAGAAGTTGAAGCCGGGCTCGGTGGCTCAGCCTGTAATCCCACGCTTTGGGAGGCTGAGGTGAGTGGATTGCCTGAGCCTGCAGGTTCAAGACCCGCCTGGGCAACTTGGCAAGACCTCATCTCTACAATAAATCAAAAACTAGCCGGGCATGGTAGCACGCGCCTGTAGTTCCAGCTAGTTGGAAGGCTGAGGTGGAAGGATCGCCGGAGCCCAGCAGGTCGAGGCTGCGGTGGCTGGGAGCGGCCACTGCACTCCAGTATGGGCGACAGAATGAGACTTCAACTCAAAAAAAAAAGAAGTTGAAAAGGTAAGCCACATATTCAAAGAAAGTCTTAGCAAAATACTTAAAAATAGATATATAGAAAGAGGTAACCCAATAAAAAATAGGCAAAAGATTTTTTAAACACTTTAAAAAAAGATATGCAAATAGCGATCAAGCACATGGAAAGATTGTCCATGTCAATGACCATTAGATAAAAGAAAATTAAAACCACAATGAGAGACCACTACACCTCACATAAAAATGAGTAAAGACAAAAACAGGGACAGTATAAAATGGTGGCAAGACTAAGGTGCCAGGAACTGAGAATGTAAGATGGTACAACCACTTGGAGAAAACTGATAGTTTCATAGAAGTTACTTCCCAAATGAAGTAAGTGAATCCATTTACCCAAAAGGAATATGTGCAAGACTCATACAAGTATGTTCACAGCAGTTTTAGTCATAATAGCATCAATCTAGAAGCAACCCAAATGTCCATAAACAGGAGAAAAGATAAAAAAACCCCAAATACTGACACAGACCGATTTATACCAGTGAATCTCAAAAACATGTTGCTAAAGAAGCCTGATACAAAAGAGCGCACATTATATTCCACCTGGTTGAAAAAATAGGTAAAAGTATTTTGTGGTGACAGAAGTCAGAACAGTGGTTACTTCAGGGGTTGGTGAGAAGATGCTGAAAAAGGAAGAACACAAAAAAACCTTTTTTGGGTGATGGAAAAGCTCTATGTGTTGACTGAGATGGTGCCTACATGGAAGTACATATCTTTCAAAATTCACTGAAATATACATTTAATATCTGTGTATTTTATTGTATGTAAATTATACTTGCTGTTTTAAAGGGGTAAATTTAAAAATCCTTCTCAGTTAGGGGCACATAATGAAGTCATGTATTTATAAATGAAGTGACATGACATCTAAAATCAGCTCTAAAATAATCCATTTAAAAAAAGGTGGGGGGATGTGAAACAACATTGAAGATGAGTTGATTATTCTTGTATGGAATGATGGATTCCTAGCATATGACTGAAACTTTCTATTATACCAAATTAAAAAAGCATTAATTATCTAATTTTTGTTCTTACATGTTTTTAACTGAGAATCAAAGTCCTCTGGCATCAAGTGAATGGCCAAAGATGTGTTGAAGAAATTATCAGTGCAACCCCTGTTAATTAGAAGTAACAAAGAGGCTGGGCACAGTGGCTCCAGCCTCTAGTCCCTGCATTTTGGGAGGCCAAAATGAGAGGACTGCTTCAGCCCAGAAGTTTGACACAATCCTGAGCAACATGACAAAATTTCGCCTCTACCAAAAAAAAAAAAAACTTAGCTGGGCATTCCTATAGTCCCAGCTACTCAGGAGGCTGAGGCAGAAGGATCACCTAAGCCCAGGAGGTCAAGGCCGTGGTGAGCTGTGATAGTGTACTGCATTCCAGCCTGGGCAACTCAGCTGAACTGAGACTCTGACTCAAAAAAAAAAAAAAAAAGTAACAAGCAGAAGAGTCATACTCGAACATAAGTTCGTTTCTAATAAGTCAATTTGATAAGCACTAAAATATTAAAGACCTTACTGGTACTGGAGTTTTGGCATGGCTTCACAAAGCTGGAACCCCAAAGGTGAAAGGTCAGCTAAGCTACAATTGACTGTATTAATCATTTTGTTACTGTTTGTTCCTTCTAGGAATCCCAGAACACCCCATACAGCTCTCGGCCCATGTTCTCTCTGGCCTGTGGGACACCTTAAGTCAGCAAACCCTTGTTTAAAATTTGCTAGGAGCTCAGCACAGGTCTGAGCTTCAATGATATCACAGAAACATGACAGAGTCCAAGCCGCAGGAAACCCAGCTGAAGGGTGAGCCCCATCAGCAAGGAGGACCACAGCTGCCACATAAGGGCCAGAGTAAATGCCTACTCTCCTCTCTCCTCAGCTTTCTCATTGGCAGAACCTCCCCTACCCTTGATCTCAGGGTCGTCACTGACTCCATGCCTCCTGCTATAACTAACTAGTTACAAAGGACTGCAAATTCCCCTCTAGTGCTTCCTCCTAATTCCTCATCACCTTGCACCATCTGGGAAGCTACAATATCAGTGATGGCCTCCTGACCAGGGTCTCCACAGATCTCTCCCATATCCCAATACTACTTATTCACACCTCCCACAGACAGCTCTGCAGGCTGTTGGCTGAGCTACTCAATAGTTCCACAAATAATTGCTGTGTCTACCATGTGTGGTAAATCCTGCCACAAATGCAACTGAAAAAACATATGCCCACATGTAGCTGGCATTTTAGTAGTGGAAAGATGGACAAAAATAAAATATACCCCCCAAAAGACACAGTATGTCCGATAAAGATAAGTACTGAGGGGAACAGAAAGATCCAGTGGTAGAGGTTAGAGGGGTGGAAATTTTAAAGAGTGTTTAAGGAAAGCCTTTTAAAGGTGATTACTTGAGAAAAGATCTGAAAATTATGAAGGAATGATTCATGTTGGCAACTGTGTCAACAGAACTATAAGGAAAAAACCAAACCCTTGAAGATACTAAGGCAAGAGTGAGCCCTGATATTCTAGGGATAACAATCCCTTGAGGCAGGAGAACATAAGGGAAACAAAGTATCGGCAGTCAAGAGCAGCAGTAATAGACCATGTGCAGCCTTGTAGCACATTGGTTTTGATCTGGAGTGAAATGAGAAGCCATTTGAGGATTTTGAGTAGAGGATAGCATGATTTGATCAACATTTGAAAAGATCTTTTTGGTTGGTAGACTAGGCGGGTAGACTGGAACAGACCTCAAGAAGACAAAAATAGAGGCAAGACAATCACTTGAAGCCTACTGAAATTCCAAGGGAGAGAGAATGATGGTTTGGACCAAAATAGAAACAGTGGAGGCAGTGAGAGGTGACACTAAAAGAAAAATGAAAGACATTTCCAAGGTTTTTGCTCTGAGTAGCTGGAAGGATAAAGCTTACCATCAACTGGCGTGAGACAGCTGTAACAAGAGCAAATTTGGGGGAAAAGAGCAAAGTTTCATGTTGAGAGAAGCTTACTACCAATCCAAGTGAAGATATCAAGTAACTGGTCATATGAGTCTAAAGTTGAAGGCAAAGATCTAAGCTGGAGGTCATACAGATGGATTTAAAATCCTCAGAGCAAAGGAGACCACCAAGGCAGAGAAGGAGGAGGGAGAGTGTCAACGACTAAGCCCCGATGAGCTCCACAGTTAGCAGGTCAGGAACGGCAACCAGTAAGGGAGACAAAGAAGTAGCCCACGAGGAAAGGAAGACAAGGAGGAGCACATACAGTCCTAGAGCCACGTGGCGAGAGACAAGGTGTTTCAAGGAGGGAGCATTCAACCCCTACAACTGCTGTCACAACCGGCAAAATGATGACACAGTGACCACTGTGGAGGCCAATGGTGACCCTGACAAGAACAATTTCTGGAGGGTGAGCTACAAAAGGATTTACAAGAGAATGGGAGAATACGAACCAGAGGCAACAAGCATAGACAATTCTTTTTGCTCTGAAGGAAAGAGAGAAATGGGGTAAGAGCTGAAGGGAGAGATCACGCTCCACAATAGCTCGAAGCCTTCAGTGGCTCCCTAATGGCCACAGAATGATGTCCACACTCACTAACCTGGTATGGGGGCCTTGCTCAGTAGTGCTCCAACCCCTTCTCAATCTTAGCTCCCTTACTCCACTCCCTCACACAGCTCCTCCACTAGGAAGCAGGGCTGCTCAGGCGCTCACAGTTAAACACTTGCTGGGTGTCAGGACCATGTCAGTGACGCAAAAGGAGCAAAAGGTCCCTGATTCGTAAAGAGCCACCTCATGGTCCACCGGACAAAGTACTTATGAACAAAGTACTTTGGTGATAAAAAGACTGAGACAAGTTTCAGAAAATCCAGGCATGGCATGCAATGGAGTAAATGTGTAACTAAGTCAATAGGAGTTCAACTACCAAGCAGAAAGCCACAAAGGATAAAACAGCACAGAGTGAGATATATGTTCACATGGCTATAGGACAAAAGGAATAAATGATAGGGTTAAGAGTAAAAAGATGGGCCAGGTGCGGTAGGTAGCTCACATCTGTAATCCCAGCACTCTAGGAGATGGAGGTGAGAGGATTGCCTGAGTCCAGGGGTTCAAGATCAGTCTGGACAACTTGGTGAGACCTTGTCTCTACTGTAAATCAAAAAATTAGCCAGGCATGGTGGTGTACACCTGCAGTTCCAGCTACTTGGAAGACTGAGGCAAAAGGATGGCCTGAGCCCAGCAGATCAAGAATGTGGTGGCTGTGAGCATGCCACTGTACTCCAGCCTGGGAGACTCTGACTAAAAAAAAAAAAAGAGTAAAAAAGATGGATTGAATGATTATTCAGCTATTAATCAGATATCAATATTCATAATCATAGTTCATATTTATTGAGCCAGGCACTATAACTGCCTGGAATTATAATTATAGGAATTATCACATTTCCTATTCACCACAACCTTGTAAGATAGGCACTCTTATTTTACAGATAAGGAACGGAAGGCACACAGAGTAAAATAACGTTTTCACAGTTGCAAGCTAATAACGTGTAGTGAAGCTGTGCTTCAAATGCAGCCAGGTTAGGCTGGGCACAGTGGCTCAAGCCTATAATCCCAGCACTTTGGGAGGTTGAGGTGAGAGGACTGCCTGAGCTCAGGGGTTCGAGACCAGCCTGGGCAACTTGGTGAGACCTTGTCTCTACAATAAATCAAAAAATTAGCCGGGTATGGTAGCACATGCCTGTAGTTCCAGCTACTTGGAAGGCTGAGGCGAAAGGATCACCTGAGCCCAGTAGATTGACTGTGAGCATGCTACTGCACTCCAGCCTGGGTGACACAGTGAGATGCCAACTCAAAAAGTAATAATATTAATAATAAATAATAACAATAACAATACTATTCTCTTTACTACATTTGTGGAGGGGATTTTTCTGGGTTGGCAGGAGATTTTATTTTTGCCCAAGAGCATCCCTCCTTCCACCCTCTTATTTCTCTTTACCTTCCCCATGTCAGCCTTCTGAGGCTTCTCTGTTCTCCAGTGCTCAAGAGACAGACTTAATGACCCCAAGGCCACTGTGAGCCAGGAGATAGACATAAATTTCCTGATATTCTGTCATAGTTTTCAAAGAATGAACCCATTCCCTCCTCTTGTCTCGGAGGCTGCCATGTTAATAGTGAGCGGAATCCAGCCCTGGATCTGGGGCCCTCCCTTAGCCTCTCTCTGTGCTTCATTTTGACTACTATTCATCATGTGAATAACATACATGAAACAATTTAAATCAAAACCCAAGGAGAGAGATGATGTCAATAAGAAATTTCTGTCCCTTCTGTTTAATTTTGTTAAGAACCAAAATTGCTCTAAAACTGATGGTCTGTTTGTTACAAAGAAAAGTTAGGAAAACATTGCAGAGTGTTTACTTGCCTTTGCACCACTCCCTCCTCTGGATCCTCAGCCATCTTGAAGCCTGCATTCACAGCATAGGGCACATTTGTGACAAACCAACATCACATTCAATGGTGAAAACTGAAAGCTTTCCCCCTAAGTGACAAGACAAGGATGCCCACTTCTGCCACTTTTTTTTGAGTGGGAGTTTCGCTCTGTATCTAGGCTGGAGAGCAATGGCACACTCTTGGTCACCGCAGCCTCGACCTGTTGGGTGGGCTCAGGCGATCTTTCTGCCTTAGCCTTCCAAGTAGCTGGAACCACAAGCATGCACCACCACGCCTAGCTGTTTTTTTATTTATTTATTGTAGATACGAAGTCTAGCCATGTTGCTCAGGCTGGTCTCAAACCCCTGAGCTCAGGCAATCCTTTTGCCTCCACCTCCCAAAGTGCTGGGATTATAGACGTGAGCCACCGCACCCAACCTGCCACTTCTATTCAACGTTGTACTTGAAGGTCTACCCAGAGAAATTAGACAAGAAAAAGAAATTACAGCCATCCAAATTGAAAAGGAAAAAGTAAAAGTGAGTATGTGATCTCATATATGGTAAACCTTATATTTCTGTAAGTGACAATGATCCCAACAACAAAATAAATGCAAATACATCCTATTTTCAGGGGTTGGAAGACTTAACATTGTTAAGACGGTAATACTCAAAGCAATCCATATCAAAATTCCAATGACCTTTTTGCAGAAATGGAAATGCTGATCCTAAAATCATATGGCATTTCAAGGGCCCCCAACTAACCAAAACAATTTTGAAAAAGAACAGAGCTGAAGGACTCACTTCTTAATTTCAAAACTTAATACAAAGTTTCAATAATTAAAACAATGTGTCACTGATAGACATATAGACCAATGGATAGAATTGAGAGTCCAGAAGTAAGCCCATACACAGTTGTCAGTTGGTTTTCAACAAGGGTGCCAAGACCACTTAATGGGGAAAAAATAGTCTTTTCAACAAATGGTGCTGGAACAACTAGATAACCACACACAAAAGAATGAAGTTAGATCTCTATCACCCAGTTTATTCAAAAATTAACATGCATAAATATCAAAATATAAAAATTAAAATTCTTAGAAAAAATATAGGAGTAAATTTTCATGATCTTGCATCTGTAAACAGTGTCTTAGATATGACATCAAAATCACAAGCAACAAAAGAAAAAAATTAATTGGAGTTTATAAAAATTTAAAACTTTGTGCATCGAAGATACTGTCAGAAGAATGAAAAGGCAACCCACAGAATGAAAAAGAATATTTCCAAATCCTATAGATGATAAGGGTCTAGAGTCTAGAATACATAAACAAGTCTTTGGACTCAGTGACAAAAAGAGAAACAATTCAATATTAAAATAGGCAAAGGATTGGGAGCTCACACCTGTAATCCCAGACTTTGGGAGGCAGTTGATTGCCTGAGCCCTGGGGTTCAAGACCTGCCTGGCAACTGGTGAGACCTTGTCTCTACAATTAATCAATGAGCCGGGCGTAGTGTCTTGCACATGTAGTTACAGCTACTTGGAAGGCTGAGGTGGAAGGATTGCTTGAGCCCAGTGAGTCAAGGCTGTGGTAGCCTTGACCTGCCACTGCACTCCAGCCTGGGCAACAGGATTTCAATGAAAAATAAAATGAAATAAAACAGGCAAAGGACTTGGATAGACATTTCTTTTTTTAAAAATGGTGTATACAATCTGGCAACAAACACATACATAAAAAGATGCTTAATGTCATTAGTCACTAGAAGAGTGCAAACCAAAGTAATCAGAAGATGCTATAGTATCAGGTGATCTTTCTGCCTCAGCCTCCCAAGTAGCTGAGACCACATGTGTGCAACACCACACCCAGCTAAATCTTTTTTTATATTTTGTAGAGTTTGGGGGTCTTGCTATGTTTAGGCTGATCTCGAACCCTTGGGCACAAGTAATCCTCCTACCTCAGCCTCCCAAAGTGCTGGGATTACAGGCATGTAATCCTGCATCCAGCAAAAAAAAAAAATTTTTTTTTTTAGTAGGAATCTCTTCTGTTACCCAGGCTGGAGTGCAGTGACATGCTCACAGCCACCACAGCCCTGGCTTGCTGGGCTCAGGTGATCCTTCTGCCTCATATTCCTAAGTAGCTGTAGCCACCACCACACCCGGCTAATTTTTTGATTTATTGTAGAAACAAGGTCTTGCCAAATTGCCCAGCCTGGTCTCGAACTCCTGGACTCAGGCAATCCTCTTGCCTCTGCCTCCCAAAGTGCTAGGATTACAGGTGTGAGCCACCACGCTTGGCCCCAAAACAGTTTTTTAATAGAAAATATCAAATGTTGGCTAGGATATGAATAAATTAGAGTCTTCATACCTTACTTTGCTGGTAAGAATGTAAAGTGTTATATCCACTAGGGAAATCAGTTTGGCGGTTTCTCAATGAGTTAAACAGAAAATCACCATATGATCCAGCATTTCCACTCCTAGCTATGTGCCCCAAATAATTGAAAACAAGTATTCAGAAAAAAACTTGTAAAGAATGTTTAGAGCAGCACCATGCACAATAGCCCAAAGGCAGAAACAATCTAAATGTTCATCCACTGATAAACAAGCATATTATATACAAAATATGGTACACCCATACAATTAAATACTATTCATCCATAAAACAGAATGAAGTATTGATATATGGCATAATATGGATGAACCTTGAAAACATGCTCTGTGAAAGAAACCAGACAAAAAATACCACATATTGTGTCTTTCCATTTATATGAAATCTCCAGAATGGGCAAATCTATAAGATAAAGTAGATGAGTAGTTGTCAAGGTCTGGTGGGAAGGTAAAATGGGAAATGACCACTTAATGGGTATGGGATTTCCTCTTGGGATGATGAAAACATTCTGGAACTAGTTAGTGCTCATGGTTGTGCAACAATGTGAATATACCATGAGGGAGCCCCCAATAAACTTAAATTGCCTTTGTGGAGGGCAGGCCCCTTATAATACAGACTTCCTCTGCTGGTAATTGTTCCAGGGACCCATTGACATCAGTGTACCAGCTAGCATTGTTGTGAAAGGCTGTGTTTGGCTTCAGTGATTTTTTTTGGTGGCAAACAGGTTACTGGTTCTTCCACCATAACTATGCACCTGCCCACACTGAACTGAGTGTTCAGCTGTTTTTTTCTAGTGACTGTGTGACTCCTGTGCCCCACCCTTCTTATTCACCCAATCTTGCCCTGAGTGACTATTTTTGTTTCCTAGGATGAAACAGTTCTCAAAGGGAAATGTTTTGTTGATATGGTTGAGGAGAAACAAACAACAGCAGAAGTGAAGAGGGGAAACAAAAAATGACAGAAGCACTGAAAGATATCAAAATTGATGACTTCAAAAACTGTTTTCAATAGTGGAAAAAGCTTTTCAATGGGGTATTGCATGAAACAAAGTGTACTTTGAAGGTAATAAAGTTTTAAAATGAAAGAATGAATACATAATTTTTTATAAATACAAGTTTTTGAAGGTCTCCATAAATAACACTCTACAACTTTACATGGTCAGAAGTGAAACTTTTTATGTCTTTTAGAATGGACTGCTGGGCTCGGTGGCTCAGCCTGTAATCCCGTGCCTTTGGGAGGCTGAGTTGAGTGGACTGCCTGAGCCTGTGGGTTCAAGACCCGCTTGGGCAACTTGGTGAGACCTCATCTCTACAATAAATGAAAAATTAGCTGGGCGTGGTAGCGCACGCCTGTAGTTCCAGCTACTTGGAAGGCTGAGGCGGAAGGATCGCTGGAGCCCAGCAGATCGAGGCTGCGGTGGCCGGGAGCAGCCACTGCACTCCAGTCTGGGCGACGGAGTGAGACTCCAACTCAAAAAAAAAAAAAAAGAATGAACTGAAATGAACATAAGCTAAAAGTTAAGGGACACACATTTGTATTAACTAAATGTTCTTCTTGTGAGTGAGACCAAAATATATGTAACTAAGGTATGTTTCTGAAAACATGCTAGCCGGGCACAGTGGCTCACGCCTGTAATCCCGGCACTTTGAGAGGCAGAGGCGAGAGGATTACCTGAGCTCAGAGGTTCGAGACCAGCCTGGGCAACATGGAGAGACCTCATCCCTACAATAAATCAAAAAATTAGCTGGATGTAGTGGTGTGTGCCTGTGGTTCTAGATACTTGGATGGCCGAGGCAGAAGGATCACCTGAGCCCAGCTGGTAGAGGCTGTGGTGGCCATGGGTGTGCCATTGCTCTCCAGCCTGGGTGGCAGAGTGAAACTCCAATGTAAAAAAAAAGTGTGCAAAACTTAAAAGATCTTAAAATTTATCTCATTAGGAGTTATAAGCAATTACAGTGAATTGAAGCAGTGTTTGTGTCAGTGAGCTCATAATCATGCATCTTCCCAAAGAACCTTCTTGTGGCTGGTCAAATCAAAGTAAGATGAAGCCGGGCACTGTGGCTCACACCTATAATCCCAGCACTTTGGGAGGCAGAAGCAAGAGAATTCCCTGAGCCCAGGGGTTCCAGACAAGCCTGGGAAACTTGGTCAGACCTCATCTCTACAATAAATCAAAAAATTAAGGGCGGGTACAGTGGCTCATGCCTATAATCCCAGCACTTTGGGAGGTTGAGTGAAAGGATTGCGGGAGCCCATGAGTTCGAGACTAGCCTGGTCAGCTTGGTGGGACCTCGTCTCAATAAATTAAAAAATTAGCTGGGCATGGTGGCGCATGCCTGTAGTTCCAGCTACTTGGAAGGCTGAGGCAAAAGGTCACCTGAGCCCAGCAGGTCGAGGCTGCAATGACTGTGAGTGTGCCTCTGCACTCCAGCCTGGGTAACAGAGTGATATTCTAACTCAAGAAAAAAAAAATAAGCTGGGTGTGGTGATGCACACCTGTAATTCCAGCTACTTGGAAGTCTGGGGTGGAAGGATTGCCTGAGTCCAGCAGGTCGAGGCTATAGTAGTCATGTGCATGCCACTGTACTCCAGCCTGGGTGACAGAGTGAGATTCCAATGTAAATAAATAAATAAATAAAAGTAAGGTGAATTCAGTCCACATTTGAAGAAAAAAAAAGGCAGTCTAATGTAAAGAATCTCAATATTACATATATAACATTTTAAAACACAAGCTCAGATATTCTCAAATTCTTATGCTAGTTAGAACAAACTGAGAATAACATAAATTTTATGTAAATAAAGTGAGAAACACATTTTCATTACAAGTACACTCTCCTATTGTTTGTTAAACCTATTCATGACATTTGTGAAAACAAGCCCAGAATTCCATATTGTTCTTAAGAAATTTTAAAATATACTTATAAGTGCTCAAAAGATTTCTTCTTGCTGGGCACGGTCACTCACACCTATAATCCCAGCACTTTGGGAGGCGTAGGTGAGAGGATTGCCTGAGCTCATGGATTCGAGACCAGCCTGGACAACTTGGCAAGACCTCATCTCTACAACCAAGAAAAAAATTAGCCAGGCATGGTGGTGGCATGTTCCTGTAGTTCCAGCTGCTTTTAAGGTTGAGGTGGAAGGATCACCTGAGTCCAGCAGGTCGAAGCTGCGGTGGCCGTGAGCATGCCACTACACTCCAGCCTAGGCAACAGAGTGAGACTCCAACTTAAAAAAAAAAAAAAGATTTCTTCTTGTGATGTGGAGGAAATGTAATGGCTCAAAGCAGGATTTCGAAGTCAATTTAGAATCACTTATTGTTCTCCAAAGAACCTTCAAAAATACTCCCAAGTAGAGAGGTATTCAAAAGTACACAAACTTTGGCTTCTTTTTTATTAGAATTACTGCTGCTAACTACATCACTAATGATAACTTGAGACACATGTATGTCCTGGAGCTCCACTTTTACATACTCTAGTTATTTTAATTACGTCTAGTTATGTAGTTATTTTGGATTATCTTGTTATCTCTACTAGTTGCTAGTTCTCACTAGCAAAACATTAACAAAAATAGTTATAGTTAAGAGGAATGTATGATTCAAAGTTTCTTAGCTTACCCTTTTGCCTTTACTTTGACCTTGGACACGATCTTCACTCTTAGAGAGGGTCAATATGAGAGTGAAAGACAGGGTCAGGTGATGGTATCAGAGTGAGCATCACACAATCAGAGTGATGGTCCATATCTGCGTTATGGTGAGGATCACAGTAAGGTTGCCAGGGTCAGTGACTATGTAAGGGTGGGGGGGAATCAGTCTCAGAACGAACAGGTCAGATTCAGAATGGGGGTAGGTGTGAGAGTGAAGGTCAGGACCAGAGTGAGGGTGAGAGTAGTGGTCAATTCTAGGTGATGAGGTGGAAATCAGGGTCAGGGTCATTATTGGGGTTTGAGAGACAGTCAGGCTGAATGTTAGATTCAGGTTAGATTCAATGTGAGGATGAGGGTCAGGGTCACAAAGTGCCTAAGGATGTGGTTTAGAAGCTAGGTGTGACGGCTAATACCTGTAGTCCCAGCGACTTGAAGGCTAAGGTGGGAGGATCGCTTGAGCCCAGAAGTTTGAGGCCAGCCTGGTTAACATAGAAAGACACTGTCTCTAGGGGGAAAAAAATGCAAAAGATGTGGTTTATGGTAAAGGTGAAACCCAGGTAAGATGTTCATTGTTTAGGGTCAGGCTGAGGGTGAAGGTCAGTTTGGTTTAGGATCAGGGTAGGCCTCAATTAGTAAAGTCAGAATGAGAGCAGGTGAGTGTGAGATGGGGGTGAGCATGTCAAGGTAAGTATCTGTTTGAGGAATAAACTCAGGATGAGTGAGTGGAGAAGGGTCAGGGTGAGGATGAGGGTCTGATTTGGAGTCAAGGACAGTTTCAAGATGAAGCTGAGGGTCAGGGTGAGGATGAGAGTGAGGGAAAGTGAGGTTTAGCTGAGGGTGAGTGTGAAGTGAGAGTTGGCTGGGCATGGTGGCCCACGCCTGCAATCCTGGCACTTTGGGAGGCACAGATGAGAGGATTGCCTGAAGTCAGGGGTTGGAGACCAGCCTAAGCAACATGGTGAGACCTCGTCTCTACAATAAAGTAAAAAATCAGCCGGTTGTGGTGATGCATGCCTGTGGTTTCAGCTACTTGGAAGGCTGAGACAGAAGGATCACCTGAACCTAGCGGGAGGAGGCTGTGGTGGCCATGAGTGTGCCACTGCACTCCAGCCTGGGTGACAGAGTGAGACTCCAACTCAAAAAAAAAAAAAGAAGAAGAAGAAAAGAAAATGAGAGTCAAGTGTGATTCAGGCCCAGTATGGTAGGTCAGATTTAGGGTCAGAGTCAAGATGAGAGTTCCTCACATTCAGGATAAAGGCTAGGCTCCAGGATAGAGGGTGTTAGGGTGAAGGGCAGTGTGAGTTTCAGGATAAATATGAGAGTGAAACCAATTTCAGAATGTAATTTTTGATCAGTGCCCATGTCAGTCAAGGTCATAATTAGAGTTAAGTGAGAGTCTTGGTGAATGTCTGCGTTAAGATCAGTGTCGGCTGACAGAGTAATGGACTTTCCAGGGTGAGGGTCAGGTGAGGGTCAAAGTGAAGATGTGTGAACATACATGTATGGGTGAGGATCAGGGCCATGGTGATTATGAGGGTGAGAGTGATTATAAAGGTGACAGTGAAGGTAAGGAGCAGGGTAAGAGTAAGTTTCAGAATGAGGGAGATGGTCAAATTAGGGGCAGAGTAAAGGTGAGGGTCAACGTGATGGTCAGATTGTAAGCAGTGTCACAGTCATGCCAGGAGCAGGGTGAGAGTCTGGGACAAGGTAGTGTAAAGGTTACAAGATGAAAGGGTCTTCATCAGGATTGGGAGAGGCTGAAGATGGGGGAATATGGGGGAATATGGAGGTCAGGGTAAGCTTAAGAATTAGAGAGTCAGGGTGAGGGAGAGGGTAAAGATGAGGGTGAGGGGCAGGTTTAGAATCAAGGTTGGGTTCAGGGTCAAGGTAAAGATACTACGCAAGATGAGAGTGAGGTTGAGCATTAGAGGTAGAAGGATCGCCTGAGCCCAGCAGGTCGAGGATGCAGTGGCCGTGAGTGTGCCACTGTTCTGCAACCTGGGCAACAGAATGAGACTCTGACTGAAAAAAAAAAAAATCTGACCCTCACCCTGAATCTCACTATGATTCAGACACTGACACTAATCCTGACTCTGTCACTGACCTTCACTCTGACTATGAACCTCTGGCTCACTCTCACACTCAATCTAACCTAACCTTAAGCCTGACTATCACACTCTCACTGACTGTGACAAAAACAGCCCCCTTGAACAAGGGGGAATTCTTCAACAGACTGCTTTTGGACTGAAACTGCACCATCAGTTCTCCTCCTCCTCCAGGCTACAAGATTCCATAATTGCATGAGCCAATTCCATATAATGAATCTCTCCATATATGTATACATACACACACGATACATATACATACACACTATATTAGTTCTGTTTCTGTGGAGCATGCTAATACAGAAAAAATGATAGATTCTGAATTTGTTTGAATTGACCACTCAGTCTCATCTAAGCATGCTCTAACTCGCAGTGAAATATTTCATATAAAAGGGCCTGATTGTGACATTTTGTCACTTAAACTTCTTAGATTCATCCTAATTTGTTTCCCCAAAATAAAATTTGGAAATTTAAGAATGATGTGTGCCAGGCTCGGTGGCTCAGCCTGTAATCCCGTGCCTTTGGGAGGCTGAGGTGAGTGGATTGCCTGAGCCCGCGGGTTCGAGACCCGCCTGGGCAACTTGGCGAGACTTCATCTCTACAATAAATAAAAAAAAAAAAATCAGCCAGGCATGGTAGCGTGCGCCTGTAATTCCGGCTACTCAGAAGGCTGAGGCGGAAGGATCACCGGAGCCCAGCAGGTCGAGGCTGCGGTGGCTGGGAGCGGCCACTGTACTCCAGTCTGGGCGACAGTGAGACTCCAACTCAAAAAA
>CAUYQG010123021.1:0-19556 GCA_963574415.1 Tarsius wallacei | reverse complement strand
TTTTTTGATTTATTGTAGAGATGAGGTCTCACTTGCCCAGGTGGGTCTCGAACCCTCAGGCTCAGGCAATCCACTCACCTCGGCCTCCCAAAGCGCAAGATTACAGGCTGAGCCACCGAGCCCGGCAAAGTTTTCTTTTTTAAAAAATTACATCATTCATTATTAGTCAAGTTTTCTATTTTTAAAAGTTACATATTATTTATTATTAGCCAAGTTTTCGTTTTTAAAATTTATTTTTATTTTAAAGTGAGGTACAATTCAGGATGAAGTTTCCAAGTGGTCATCATATGGGTAATGTTTGGGCCACCATTTAGTCCCCACTTTGCCTGGTTTGAGATCAGGTACCCTTATTGTTGGCATCTGCTCCCCCTCACCTGCCGCTGGCAGTTTTCCACTATACCCAATCCCTTTCTTATAGTATTATGATAAATGTTCAGGGTCCACTTATGCACATGAACATGTGGTACTCAGTTCTTTGTTTCTGTGATAGATCACTGAGTATTAAAGATTCCAAATCCATCCAAGTTTCTGCGAAGTCCACAATTTTGTCCTTCTTTATGGCTGCATAATATTCCATTGTAAGTATGCACCATATTTTTTTTATACAGCCCAATTTTGATGGGCAGCACAATTGGTTCCATGTTTTTGCTACTGTGAATAGAGCTACAATAAACATGCATGTGCAGGTATCTTTTTTTGTAGAATGATTGAAGTTCCTCTGGGTATATTCCCAGAAAAATGATTGCTGGGTCGTATGGAAGGTCAATTTTTAGTTCTTTTAGGAGTTGCCACACTGTTTTCCATAAAGATTGAACTAGTTTTCATTCATACTAACAATGTGGAAGTTTTTCCTTTCTCCACACCCTCACCAGCATCTATTGTTTTTGTTTTATTAATGATGGCCATTCTTACTGGAGTTAGGTGGTAACTCAATGTGGTTTTGATTTGTGTTTCTCTAATGATTAATGAGGCTGAGCACTTTTTCATATATCTATTGGCTGCCTGTATATCTTCATTGAGAAGTGTCTATTCATGGTTTTGGTTCACTTTTTAATGGGGTTGTTTGCTTTTATTCCTTTTGGCACATCTGAGTTCCTTGTATATCCTGGATGTGAGGCCTTTGTCAGATATGCTGTTGGCAAATACATTTTCCTATTGTATAAGGCTGTCTCCCCACTTTCTTGAGGGTTTCTTTTTCTTTACACAAGCTATTCAGTTTGATGAGATGCCACTTGTCTGTCTCATCTATTATGGCATGGGCTTTTGGGGTTTTGATCAGGAATTGGTTGCTTATTCCAATTTCCATAATGGTGTCTCCTACCTTTTCAAGATTCAGTAAAGAACTGCAGGCCAATATCCCTGATGAGCATAGATGCAAAAATTCTCAACAAGAATCTGGTGAATCAGATCCAAAAACATCTCAAAATCATCCACCATGACCAAGAAGGCTCCATCCCTCGGATACAGTACTGACCATAAATGTACTTAAATACATCAACAGATGTAAAAACAAGAACCACATAATTATTTCATTACAAGTAGAAAAAGCTTAGATAAAATCCAGCAACCCTTCTTGATAAAAAATCCTTGAACACCTGGGCATGAAGGGAATATACCTCAAAATAATGAGTCATCTATGATAAACCCACAGTCAACATATTGCTAAATGGAGAGAAATTGGAAGCATTTCCCCTGAAAACTGGCCCACTCTCACACTTCATGTTCAGCATGGTATAGCAAGTCCTCGCTAGAGCATTCAGACGGAGAGGAAAATCAAGAATATACAAATAGGAAAAGAGAAAGTCAAATTATCCCTCTTTTATGACGATATGATCCCATACCTCAAAAATCCAAGAGAATCTATCAAAAACTTCCTTGCACTGATAAAGGACTTTGGCAAAGTTTCAGGGTATAAAATAAATGTGCAAAAGACAGTCACATTCTTTTATACCAACAGCAAACAGGCAGAGAACCAAATAAAAAACACAATCCCAGCCGGGCTCGGTGGCTCAGCCTGTAATCCCGCGCCTTTGGGAGGCTGAGGTGAGTGGATTGCCTGAGCCCGCGGGTTCGAGACACGCCTGGGCAAGCAAGACCTCATCTCTACAATAAAAAAAAAAAAAAAAAATTAGCTGGGCGTGGTAATGTGCGCCTGTAGTTCCAGCTATTTGGAAGGCTGAGGCGGAAGGATCGCCTGAGCCCAGCAGGTCGCGGGTGTGGGGGCCGGGTGCGGCCACTGCACTCCTGTCTGGGCGACAGCGTTAGACTCCAACTCAAAAAAAAAAAAAAAAAAAAAACACAATCCCACTCACAATAGATACAAAAATGAAATGCCTCAGCATCTTCCTAACCAGAAAAGTGAAAGATCTTTATAATGAAAACTGCAAAACACCGCTCAAAGAAATCAAAGAAGACAAAACAAAGGGAAAATATTCCATGCTCATGGATTGGAAGAATTAACATTGTTAAAATGTCCATCCTACCCAAGGCAATCTACAAATTCAACACTATAGCCATTAGATTACCAACGTCATTCTTCTCAGACCTGGAAACAACAATACAGAAATTCATGTAGAAACATAAACGACCACGAATAGCCAAAACAATTCTCAGCAAAAGAAACAAAAGGGAAGGTATCACACGTCCAGACTTTAAACATTATTATAAGGCTACAATAATCACAACAGTCTGGTATTGGTACAAGAATAGGCATATAGACCAATGGAACGGAATAGAGATTCTGGAAGCAAAACCTAAATTTCTCAACCTACTCATCTTCGACAAACCTCCACCAACAACCACTGGGGAGAGGAGAACCTATTCAGTAAACTGTTCTGGGAAAACTGGCAGACCACACATGGAAGAATGCAACAGGATCTCTATCTGTTGCCATATACAAAAACCAACTTCAAATGGATCGAGGACTTACATGTAAAAACCTCCAGTTTTATTTTTTGTCAAGCTTTCAATGGAATTTTAAAAAGTTTTATTTCATTATAGAGATGTGGGGTACAAGTAAGAATTAACTATAAAAGTAGATTGCAGGCAGGTGAAGTTTGGGCCTCCAACTGTCCCTCACTTCCCCTGGTGTGGGATCAGGTACACTTTGTGTTGTTACATGCCTCCATCCCTCCTTTCCTCCCCGGGCAATATCTAGAGACTGCTGATTCCACCCTTGTGCTATCATGGTTGATGTTCAGTTTCTACTATGAATGAGGACATGCTGTATTCAGTTTTTTGTTTCTGTGATAGATCACTAAGTATGATGGTCTCCAACTCCAACCAGTTTGCTGCAAAGTCCGTGATTTTGTTCTTCATGACTGCATAATACTTCATCATATATATGTACTACATTTTCTTTATTCAGGCCATTTTCGATGGGCAGTATGGTCGGTTCCATGCTTTTGCTACTGTGAATAGTGCACGTGTGTTCAGGTGTCTTTTCAGCAGAACTATTTATGTTCCTCCAGGTATATTCCCAGGAGAGGGATTGCTGGATTGCATAGAAGGTCAACTTTCAGTTCTTTAAGGAATTGCTACACTGTTTTCCATAGAGGTCGAACTGGCTTGTACTCCCACCAACAGCATAGAAGTGTTCTTTTTTCTCCACACCCATGCCAGAAACTGTTGTTTTTTGATTTATTTGTGATGGTCATCCTTACTGGAGTTAGGTGGTATCTCACTGAACTTTTGATTTGTATTTCTCTGATGATGTGAGGTTGAACATTTTTCATGTATCTGTAGGCTGCTTGCATATCTTCTTTTGAAAAGTGTTGATTTGTGTCCTTTGCCCACTTTTTGATAGGGTTGTTTGTTTTTTTCCTTTCAGCTCATTTGAATTCTTTGTAGATCCTGGATGTTAGACCTTTGCCAAATATATGATTAGCAATTTTTTTTTCTCATTCTGTGGGTTGTCTCTTTACCCTCTTGATGCTATGCAAAAGCTTTTCAATTTGAAGAGATCCCTCTTGTCTTAACTTTTATGGCATTCACTTTTGGGGACTTGATCAATAATTCATTGCCTATTCTGGGATGTGCATACATGTGTTTCCTATGTTTTCTTTTAGGATTCTTATAGTTTGAGGTTTTACATTTAAGTCTTTGATCCATTTAGAGTTGATTTTTGTATATTGTGTTAAGTAGGGGTCATGTTTCATTCTTCTGCAGGTGATCAGCCAGCTTTCCCAGTACCATTTGCTGGATATGGTCTCCTTTCCCCAACATTTTGCTCAATGGGCAGAAGTTGAAAGCATTGTCTTGGGTAGAACAGAAGCATTTTGCCTGAAAATGGGAACAAGATGATGATGGCCACTCTTACGCCTCCTGTTCAACATCGTGCTGGAAGTCTTAGTGAGAGCAATCAAACAAAAGAAGGAAATCAGGGGTGCCCAAATAGAAAAAGAGGAAGTTAAGCTATCCCTCTTTGTGGATGATATGATTATTTTCCTTGAAAACCCTAGGAAGTCTGCCAAAAGCCTCCTCATATTGATAAACAACTTTAGTAAAGTTTCAAGGTACAAAATCAACGTACAAAAGACAGTTGCATTTCTATGCACCAGGAACAAGCAGGCAGAGAACCAAATAAAAAACGCAATCCCATTTACAATAACCATACACAGACAAAAAGAAATATCTTGGCATCTACCTATCCAGAGAAGTGAAACAACTTTACATTTCAAAACGCTGCTCAAAGAAATCAAAGATGACACCAAAAAATGGGAAAACACTCCTTGTTCATGGGTTGAAAGAATCAATATTGTCAAAATGTCCATTCTACCCAAGGAAATCTACAGATTGAATGCAATACCCATCAAATTACCAACATCATTTTTCTTAGACCTGGAAATGACAATACAGAAATGCATATGGAAACAAAAAAGGGCATGAATAGTCAAAACACTTCTCAGCAAAAGGAACAAAGCAGGAGGTATCACACTTCCAGATTTTAAACTTTATTACAAGGTTACAGTAACTAAAACAGCCTGGTATTGGTACAAGAATAGACACATAGATCAAAGGAATAGGATAGAGATTCTGGAAACAGAAACATGATCTCTCAACCAACTCATATTTGGTAAAATTATCCTTTAGCATTTCTGGATTTTAGAAACACTAGATTAAGAATTCCTTAAGACTGTTATAATTATATTTTAATAAAGAGTTTACAGAAGGGGAAGAGTGTAAGTTTTCAGGTAGTCATCAATTGAAACTTCACATATACCATATTTCAACTAATCATTTGCCAAAATGGGAATTTTGAGAGCTAAATCTGTCCTTATCAGCAGAAAAAAGGCAAGGGTATGCGAATCTTGTCTAAGTTTTATGGGAAATGTGTGTGTGTGTGTGTGTGTGTGTGTGCTCAGTTAATCCCATCACAAAACACATTTGAGTAAGATACCTTAACCTTTGCTGTTTTGCAGGAACATGGGTCTCAAACAGAAATTCATCATTGTCACTGCAGAACAGTTAAGATGTTTGGTGACATCATCCCTGTACCTACTTTAGTCTCTGCTGCATTGTACATCTACACTGAGTTCCCTTCAAAAAATATTTATGTGAGAGGAGATAAAAATTTTCCAGGCCTCTGAACTTTGCACACATCCACCCCAAACTGAACAACTGTTCATCTAATTTGTTTCTAAGACATGATTCATACCGTTTTACTAGAAGCCAGGGTAGCTGAACACTAGCCAACGTGACTTCCTCCTACTTGCTTTTTCTTTTCAAGGTGTAGGCTGTAATCCTTTTGACCCTAAAAGTCTAAACTATTTGCTTTCTGGCTTGTTACATTAATTTTGTCTGCCTCTGTCCTAGAACAGTGGTTCTCACACAGAAGCATGAGTCAATATCACCTGAAGACCTTAAAACGCAGAATGCTGAGCTGCACTCCCAGAGTTTCTGACTGGGAAGGTCCCAGTTAGAAGCTGAATATTTGCATTTCTAGCAAGTTCCCAGGTGATGCCGATAATGCTGATCCAGGACCACTATTTGAGAAAAGTTAACCTGGACCTTCATTGTCCCTCACTTATCATTTTTCATCACCTTACAGTACCCATTCCTTTTAAATAAAGAAGATGTTGCCCAGTTGTAGAACATGCTATCATTCTTAGATGTGAGATGGCTGAAGGCTATCTGGAAGTCAGACGGTCAGACTCAGACAGAATCTATAAGAGCCTATAAGACACCCAATTGGTCACCACCTATTATTAACAAATGGTGACATTTTATCGCAATCACCTCATATTTTATAAATGCTTACTATAACTAATACTGTTGATTGTTTTAACAAATACTGCTTACATACCATAATTTCTTTTCCTGATTTTATTGTTCTTCTGATCACATTTACCATGGTAGACAGTAGTATTATAAATTTGTTGTATATTTTCTCTGTCCATGGTTTCTATTATTATTATATGGTATATGCACACACACATATATATAATATACAGTACTCCTTGTGTGTGTTTAGTATTTATGACATCACATTTTATTTAACATTTTGTTTTTTTCACCTACTATTATATATGTTACATGTTTTCATGTGGAAAAAATAGCAATTATTTCACTTATTTTAAGTATGCACAGTATTTTTTCTTATGAATATTCCCCATTTTGTTTATTCATACTTCTATTGATGGTCATTGAGATTTTGTTTCTCATTTATAGCTTTTATAAAAAATGCTGCAGCAAACATTTTGCATATGTAATATTATACATATGAACATGTGTGTCTTTTTAAAGCATATGTATGTGGAATTGGGAAAGTGAAACTGGTTGATGTATTAATTAGGATGCTCCAGAGAAACAGAAGCAATAGGATATACAAAGATACATAGAATATGATTTAATATGGAAGATTGGCTTAATCAATGAAAGAGGCTGAACAATTCTATGACCTGCCATCTGTAAGCTGGAGACCCACGAAAGCTGGTGGTATAGATCTAGTTCAATTCTGAAAGCCTGAGAACTGAGGGAATCAATAATGTAGTTCTAGTACAAGCTTAAAGGCCCATGAACTAGGTGCTAATGATATGAGGCCTGGTTTGACTTTGAAGGCCCACAAACCAGAAGCACTGATGTCCAAGGGCAGGATAAAATAGATTTTCCAGCTCAAGAAGAGAGAGCAAATTTGCCATTCCATTGCCTTTGTGTTCTATTTTAGCCCTAAGTGGATTAAATGACAGTAAATTGGGTTGGTAATGGCAGATATCCTTTACCCAGTCTACTGATTTAAATGCTAATGTCTTCCGGAATACCCTCACAGACACACCCAGAAACCAGCTATCTGGGCACTCCTTAGCCCAATCAAGTTGACACATAAAATTAATAATCATGGTAAAAGTTATATATCTTCAAATCTACTAAATATTACCAGTTTATTCTCAAAAAATGATTGTATCCCTCCGAATGAAAATATTCTTTTTCATACACCTTAACCTGTACTGGAAATTATAGGACTGACATCTTAAAAGATGTATTTTGAGGTACTCACAACCTAGGGCAGCACTCTATTAGAAAATTTGAGTAGATTTTAAATGTTTTTACCACAAAAATGTAAGCATACGAAGTAATGAATGTGTTAATCAACTTGATTTCATCATTGAACAATGCAAACATATATCAAAATCTCATGTTGTATCCCATAAATATGTACAATTATTATCTGTCAGTTAAAAAGGAAAAGAAAAGGAAATTTCTCTGATGAGGAAGTTTTCTTAATCTTCCCCTTGTCCTCGATAATATGCACTAGTCATACATGTTTATTGAGCCATACAAATATGGTAAATGTGATTCAGAAACTGAATTTTTAATTTCATTTCATTTTAATTAGTTTAATTTTAAATTTATATGATCACATGTAGCTAGAGAATGCTGGATTGGATAGCAGAGCTCTCCAAGGAGAGAAAAGACCTTCTAAAGCTGGTGATGCATAAGCAGTGTCAACTGGGGAAGCACATTAAATGTGGCTAATGATCAAAGGAAGCAAAAATCACAGTTGGGAAGTTGAGGATCATTTGGAAAGGTAAGGTTGGAATTAGGAGTAAAATGTCTAAGCAAACAAGTCTGCAGCAAGAAGATGAGGTATTAGCCACTAAAAATGACAGTTGTGACAACCACATACAATATGAAGTACTGCTTGCAATGCCCTATTAGGTGAAAAAGTAAAAATTGTTGTAGATACTTCACAGCTTCTAAGAAGTTGGTTCATGCACACAAAAACCGAAAAAAATATATAAAATGAGTGTTAGAATGGAGGCTTTAAAATTGTTATTATCTTATAAAAATTTTGATTCCCTATTATGTTTTTTTTTTAGAAAAGATTAACTACTGTCACCTTGTGGCTTTATATGCATGAATAATTTAATAAGCGAATAAAACCAAATTTTTGACAAATTTTTTTCCAACAAGGTGATATTCAAGAGTTAAGAACATCTAGGCATAATCTTAACTTGAATAGCAGAACTTCTATGTAAAGAAATACACAAATAGATTGTTCAAATTCCTGACTCTGTGTGATCTTCTTGTAAGATTGTATTATGACACATTCTGAATTGATTATTCTAAACTACCTGCTGTGATCTTGGTCAATACAACGTGTAAATTATTTAGGAAACAGCTTTTGCTCTTTCTTATGGGAGCACAAGACAGGTACTAGTTCCCTTCCAAGTACAAAAAAAAAAAATAAAAACTGATTTTAAAAAAATCATTAAGATTGTAGTTTAACTTTTTCCTTCTCCTCAGTTTTTGTATGTTCCAAGGAGAGCAGAGACTTGGTACACATGTTCAGCTGGTTTGCAAAGACAGCCTCAATTGCTTCCATGGTTTTGATGACTGTGACCTGTGATATGCAGTTTTTGCTTTGGTCACTCTCCACCCCCTGCAAATAAGAGTGGATTTTTATTACAAAATCTCAAACTTGCTAAAAAAAATTTCAAATATAAGCAAATAACATTGAGGGTATGTTAATGACCTGATGCCACATCTTTTCTAAACAATACAGCATTTATATCCCTTAATCAAGAACATTCTTCCACATAGTTATAATAATATCATCAAAATCAGAAAAGTAAATTTGATAATTACTATCAAGATAATCTTCAGACTCCATTAATGTTTTCCAAATGTCCCAAAGAAGTCCTTTAGTTTGGAATCCTGGGATGCTGTCAGTCATCACATCTTTTTAAGCTATTTCTCACAGGAGCAATTCATCAATCTTCCCTTGGAGTTCAGGTTCTTGACATGTGTTAAGATTAAAAATCAGTTAATTGTACACTATTCTTCAGTGATTTGTCTAGTATATCTTCATGTTTAGTTTAACATTATATATTTTAGCAGCAATATCTCAAAAGTGATGTCATGACATTCTTATTGCATCTGAAGCAGCTTTTATTCTCCAAGATGGCGCCATATGATCTTTCACTCCACTTGCTGCTCTTACAACATGCTGCTGACTCTTTTCCCATTGAGAAGTAGGATCTGTGTGCTCTTCCCTTGACATGAGTAGACCTCTGACTATGCAGGGGCTGAGGATATATATCAGCCATATGTATCAGTGAAGGAAAGAGGAAAAAGGAAAGGAAGAATACATTTTAGAGTTGGTAAAAAACATTCATATTCTGACGTTGCCACAGACAGTGTCATCTTCAGCTTCAGCTTCCTGGTAACCAGGAACTCAGTTTCTTCATCTGTACAGTGTGGATGATGATTAAGTTGATGATAAAACAACCTTAAATGAGGCTGTGGTGAGGGCTTCCTGCGAATATCTCCCCTTTGCTCAGCCTACACTCTCACCAGCACTGAAACAGACAGATGTGCTCCTAGAAGTCAGAGGCTTTTTCTTTTACCTAATTCTTAGTGCATGGAAGCATTCAATACATGTAAGAAATCAATTTATGTAAAATAGGAGTCCATTGTATTATTCCTAAAACGTTATAAGTTATAAAGTGCCACATGAATGATGGTTGTGACTATTGAATAAAGATTTCTATTTCTGAAAAAGAGACAGAGAAAGAGATATGAGAGGTGACTCAGAAAACCAGAATTGTCTTTTTGGAGGGCAGGCCTCTTGTAGTATATTCAGAAATTTTTTCTCCAGATCAAACAGTCAACCTAAGTTTTTATTTGGAAGTTTTGAAAAGGTTGTGTCGATTTGCAAAAGAAATGTCTGAAATTGTGGCCAACAGATGACTGGTTCTTCTACCTTGACAACACACCTGCCCATACCACGCTGAGTATTCAGCAATTTTTGACCAAAAACAGCATGACCCCCTAGCCTTACCC
This sequence comes from Tarsius wallacei, assembly GCA_963574415.1. Taxonomy (NCBI): domain Eukaryota; kingdom Metazoa; phylum Chordata; class Mammalia; order Primates; family Tarsiidae; genus Tarsius; species Tarsius wallacei. Next base: position 9,272 of record CAUYQG010123021.1, on the reverse strand, counting down.
TCCTTATTCACCCAATCTTGTCCTAAGTGACTTACTTTTTGTTGTTGCTGTTTCTCCAGATGAAAAATGTTCTCAAACGTTTTGCTGATGTGGAAGAGTTAAAACAAAAAATGGCAGAAGCACTAAAAGTAATGAAAATTGATGAGTTCAAAAACTGTTTTGAGCAGTGGAAAAAATATCTTGGTAGGTGTATTGCATCAAACAAAAAGTACTTCGAAGGTGACTGAAGTTTAAACATGTAAGATTAAATACAATTTTTTATAAATAAATTTCTGGTGTTTTGGGGTTCCTCCTTATATATAGACATTTTTATACTTTAATACTTGACTTTTAGCCCAGTTTCTGGCATATGATAGGTGATCAATAAACATGAATAATCAACTAAGTAGATATGTGGATGCATTAATAAATAAATAATTAGCAGATGTATATACAAGAGGATATTCTGAACTGATTTAATTTTTTTAGACCTTGCACAGATGGAAACCACTGAGTATTTCATGTGTATTAAACGGGGGAAGTCCTTGGCCAGCTACACAGTACAGGATAGATGAGAGATTTGCCAATTCTTTGGTTGAATAAATTGTTTAGATGCCATAAATAGAAAGTTTAGATTCAGAACTGTTACATGGCATAAGAAACTGAATGTGATTATTATACGGGTAGTTTGCGTAACTGTTTTGCAATATACTATAGGATAAAGTCCAAATTTCTAAGCATAACATACAAAGAGCTTCTCCATCTGGCTGCAGCCTATGTCTCCAGCCTCATCTGGCATTTCCTTTTCTGTCTTCCATGTTATATATGGCCATGCATTTAACATTTCTCTTTTCTTGGTATTTTTCTCCTGTTGCAAAATAGAAATGATAGTAACATCCCTGACTCTTTCACTGGATTGGTGAGGCTCAAATAATACAAAGCATAACAATTAGTAAATATTATTTCAAACATTAACTATTTGTGAATTATTTAACGCATGCCATAAATGGCAGAAGACTCTGGGGATGAATAAACCACGATTCTCACTCTCCAAGGGAAGTGAGGAACACAAGCACTTGAATGGACATGACTGGTAAAATGCTATAAGTACTATCAATAAGTATGGTGGATATTGTTGGGACACATTTAATTATTGTTTTTTATCCAACAAATATTAATTGAGCATCAGGTATAAGCTAATCGAGTTGGCAGCATCAACATTGCTCAAAATATGCAATATGCAAAATAGGTAATATGCAGGTGACTATGTCAGCATGCACAAAGGTGAATGAAAAAGGCTGATTTCAGTACTGTCTGGGAAACAAGATTACACTAGTTCTCATAGAGTTCATTTACTTAAGAACAGTGAATTGGCACTAAACAAACAAATTGATAAATAATTGTGCTTGGAAGCCAGGCTTGGTGGCTCAGCCTGTAATCCCATGCTTTTGGGAGGCTGAGGTGAGTGGATTGCTTGAGCCCGCGGGTTCGAGACCCACCTGGGCAACTTGGTGAGACCTCATCTCTACAATAAATTAAAAATTAGCCGGGCGTGGTAGCACGCGCCTGTAGTTCCAGCTACTTGGAAGGCTGAGGTGGAAGGATCACTGGAGCCCTGCAGGTCGAGGCTGTGGTGGCCGGGAGCGGCCACTGCACTCCAGTCTGGGCGACAGAGTGAGACTCCAACTCGAAATAAAATAAAATAAAATAAAAAATAAAAATAATAATTGTGCTTGGAAATAAATGCCATGAAGAAAAATAAAGAGAGTAAAAGGATGGAGACTAATGGGTGCTGGAGACTAACTTGCTTGTCACAGGGAAGGAAAGTATCTCCCAAGTGAAAATCTTTGAGAATGTCTCATGGGACTAAGAATGGGAGTCTTGTGAATAATGAAGGGAAGGTATAGAAAACAAGGAGTGAAAAGACCCTGAGGCAGGAATGTATTTGTGAATTGCAGGAATAGAATAGACTGAGTGAGCGGTATGGTATGAAATGAAATTTGAGATATCAGCAAGGTCCAGACAATGTAAGACCCATTCCGTGGCAACCAAGTTTAAATTTCGTTTATAATGTGATTGACTATTTTATATTGGGGTTTTGAGTGGAAGAATAAAATGATCTGATTTATATGTTAAAGTAAAAATCAACATTTGGGAAACAATAATGGAAGATATTACAGGATCTATTGAAAGAAGATAGTGACAGGATCTGGTGGGGTAGTGGTGGTGTTGAAAAACGGTTCAAATGTCAAAATTTGTTGGAAGTAACCTGAGAGGACTTACTAATCTATTGGAAGTAGGAGGAGAGGAAAAACAATCAAGGAAAAAAATGCCTGAGAGTCAGGGAAGGGACATAAAGCTAGCCATTTTCGTCTTCCTTTTATTCATTGGGACCCTTAACCCTCATTCCGTATTCCCTTTCTCTATTTCATCCTTGGGGATTTTGGCCTCAGCGGTTGGGGTATTTGTTCAAGGTCACACATCTAATTAGTAATCTGTCAACAGGAGGCCAGTCTTTGTGGGCTGGAAGTGTCATGGAAGGCCAAGCGCATGGACCATCATCACAACCATGTATGGTTGTCTCATGCTAACTAGAAGAGGACAGAAACCTATGCAGGTGATCACTTCAGAATGCACAACAGGTGAATGTAGAAGACTGATTTCAGTATTGATTCGAAAGATGTATAAGACTACACCGGTCTTGAGGGATCGATGAAATTTTGCTTAGTGAATGAAGATAGAGAAAGGCATATAGCTGGCATTATATATAGGAATATTCTGACAACAAAGAAGTGATGAACAGCTTACAGATAAGTAAATACTTATTCCTTCAAGCTCAGACCCAAAATCCAAGCTGTAACATACCATGAGAAACACTGGAAGGTGAAGGCTTTATGTTAATATACAGGTGAAGAGACTTATGTTCTCAGGAGACTGGCTACAAACCCCAGGGTGCAAAAAGAAGTGATGGAAATGGGATTAGAGTCCAGGACTTTTGATTCTATATTTATTAAAGACAAGGTAGAGGGCAAGGCACTGTATAACCAAAAAGTAGGCAAAGCAATGGAAAAACTCTGACAAATAAAGATGTGAGGTAAAGTCGATGGTCCACAGGGTGATATTGGGAAAACAGCCAAGATGAAGCCTTTTATTTTATTTATTCTTTGAGACCGTGGACTCTGCCTAGGGAACTGAATGAGTTTTTATGTGAATGATAATTTTAAGAATAAATTCTTTTTTTTGGTTGCCTTCAGATATAATTGACAAATAAAGTTTATACATATTAAAGGTTTACAACATGATGCTTTACTTACATATATATTGTGAAATATTTACCACTATCAAACTAACTAGCATATCCATCATCTCAATATTACCATTTTTTGTTTGTGTGGTAAGAATATTAACAATCTACTTCCTTAGCAAATTTCAAGCATACAATATGGTATTAGTAAGTATAGTTACCATGTTGTACACTGAATCTCCAGGACTTATGCATCTTGCTTAAATATAACTTTGTACCCTTTGACCTGCATTTCCCCATATCCTTCCCCTCTCAGTCCTTAACAACCACCATTTCACTTTCTGCATCCATGAGTTTTACTTTTCTAGACTCCACATAGAAGTGAGATCATACCGTATTTTCTTTTCTGTGCCTGTCTTATTTAACTTTGCATAATGTCCTCTAGGTTCATCCATGTTGTCGCAAATGACAGTGTCCTTTGTAATGCAAGGCTGAATTACACACAAATATACGTATACACCATATTTTCATTGTCCATTCATCTATTCATGACCAATTCGATTGATTTCCTATCTTCACCACTGAGAATAATGCTGCAGTAATAAGAGTTTTTTCTTAGTTGCAGAACAACTGATATATAGAAAGACACTATGTGGTTAAGTAGAGAAACTCAGACCATCTTTGTTAAATAATCATGGCCCTGGAGTCAGAAAGCTTGGTTTCTAGATCTTGCTATGATATTAATTGGATTTGCCACCTTTGCAAATCACTCCCTTTTTTGGTCAGTCTGCTTCCCCAGAAAAGTAAATTTGACCAAGTGTGGTGGTGTGGCATAATGGTTCAGAGCTTGAATCTAGAATCAGAGATTCATACGTTTCCTTTCACCCTAGCTCCATCACTGCACAACGGCATTGCATGACTCCTAAATTGTCTCAGTTCCATCATCTGTAGAATAAGTGTGTATTCCTTGTACAGTTAATGTGCACATTAGATGACATAATGAATATAAAATATTTAGCACACTGCCTGGAATATATTAAGTGATGATTATTATAATATTATTATATTTGTGTGTATTAATATTATGATATCATGTTATATATTGCAATGTTAATTATATAACAATTGCATTATTATTTATAATTGTTATGTTGTTATTCATATTGTAGTAATAATAGAATAAATGTTCTGTTATCATTTGCCATTATCATATTTTTATTGTCACTTCAGATATATTGCCATTCTTCATGTTGTATGAATTTATTTAACTTGGTTGCTGAGTGGTGTACAACACATAATTGCTCTATTTCTTGGCATTTTCTTTGCATTAACAGTGTTAATAATGTGATTACACAAATGAAATGCTAAAATTCTCAGGAGAGAATGAAGTACCTCCATGGGTATTTTATTTTTAAAACAAGCTTTCTAAATATCCCCAGGTCTTCCCTGTATCCAAAAATAATTAAAGCTTTGAGAAATAATTAAATCTCTTTATAGGCAAATGACATTTATTAAAAGCATTGATCATTTGCATGGATGTCAGACAACAGTATTAGTATATTTAAATATGATGCAACAAAATAAATAAATGATTGAATAAAGTAATACAATTATTCCTCATTTGAAAAATCTCATGTATCCTCTAATTGCCACTATTCTAAGGTTAGCTGAGGGACTAGGAAGCTAATAAAAACATTTTTAATGGAAGGATATTATAGTCCCTCATGCCAAGAGCACGTCACTTTTACAAACACTTTTAGCACACATAGTAACATTTTCTGTATGCCTTTAGGTTTGTGGGTATGAATACATGAACAAGGGGGGACCTTTAAAAAAAACAGAATTTATTTATTAAAAAACTGTTTGTTTATCCTTACATGTTTAACCTTCAGTCATCTCCAAAGTACTTTCCATTTGATACAATGCACTTATCGAGATGTATTTTCCACAGCTGAAAAGAGTTTTTGAACCTGTCCATTTTGATGCCTTTCAGTGCTTCTACCATTTTTTTTTTTCACCTCTTCCACATATTTCCCTTTGAAAACTTTTTTCATTGCAGAAACAAAAAGAAAGTTGCTCGGGGGTAGATCTGGTGAATAGGGAGTATGGAGCACAGCATGAGGATAATGCTGTATTTGGTCAAAAATTGCTGAACATTCAGTGCAGTGTGGGGAGGTGTATTGTCATGGTGGAAGAACCAGGTACCACTGAGTTGTTTGCCACAGCTTACGATGGTTCTGCTACAAATTGTGATGTAACCTTCTCAAAAGTTCCACATTAAAAAGAAAAAGGTTGATTCAGAGGAACTAATTCCAAGTGTACTGCTAGGAGATCGCCCTCCAAAAAACAAATACAGTTATTTTGGGTTCCCCTTCACATACAAACATGTGTAAATGGCTGTATTAGAAAGTTAGGTGCCATAGCAGTATGTTAGAGTCTGATCATGATGGAGAAGAAAGAAAACAAAAGCTCTCAGCAACAAAAATAAAAACTGAAAGTCCTGGTGATACAGAAAAATTCAGGATAAAAGCAAATAAACCATTGACTTCAAACCTACCCTTTCTAATGTTCCAACTGTTTTTGTCCAAAAGTAACATTATTTAATTTATGCTGTTTAAGAAATGACTGATAAATTTAGAAATAATTGTATAGCGTATGTCTCTTATGATCGATGTCCATGGTTTTTGTAAAATTAAAAAATGCACATCTGTGCTGATGAGCTACTCATGGAAGATACTCTTGGACTTTCAGTAGAAGCTCTGGAGTCTACCCCTGCACTGTCCAATTTGGCAGCACCAGATGCATGTGACTGTAGGGCACGTGACACGTACTTAGTTTGGATTGAGATGCACTGTGAGTATAAAATACATGTTGGATTTTGAAGACTTGATAGCAAAAGAATATAAAATCTCTCATGTACGATTTTATATTGATTACATGTTGAAATGGCTGTCTTTGGGGAATGTCATATTTCAGAAATTCACCTGCCTCTTTTTACTTTTTAAATGTGGCTACAAGAAAAGTTGAAACAACATATGTGCCTCACCTTATATTTTTATCTGGCAATGCTGGTATAGAATACTTGCTGGTTTAAGATGCTTACAGTCTTGCTTAGGTAACAATATTTACTAGATGAGATAGTTAATGCGTATTGCCATATATAACCAAACACCAAGTTAAGCTATTCAAACATGAAGTATCACTTGCAATCAGGCAACTGATTTTTTTTTTTTTTTGCTAAAAGACCTTACACCGAATGAAGGTAAGAATATCCACTAGGGAATGTTTATTGTTGTTATTTTTTGTTTTTATTTTAGGCCAAAGCCTTCAAGACTCTTCTTACTTTTCTAACAGAAAGCCAATAATATCTGCTTTTCTTTAAAATACACTCTTAACATAATAATAAAAATAATTGTGATATCATAAAATGCCATTTTAAAAAAATCAGGCACTTAAAAAAATTAGGTACCAATCAATGAAATAGGTATTTAACATTTACTTTCTGATTATAAATGAAAATTTTAACCTTACCTATTAGATGTCATAACGTTTTTAGACTTTGACTATGCCTTATATATCAAAGGCCTTGCCAATAATTATTGTTTAGTAAATATTTGTTGGATGGATAGATGAATGAATGTTTCATATAAACAGTGCTTCTGAGTCTGAGTGCATGAACAATGAAATGAAGTCTGGGGGGTTATGCAGTGACTTGTCTGGGATATGCAGGACCAAGGACAAAACATACCATACATTTCCAGAAAGCCTTCATTTTCTTTATGTGGGTAATTTAAACCTTATTCTTTCCATCAAAGCAAAAATGAAAGTATTGTGTGAGAGACTTGTCAAAATCTCATGAATTTTTAAGATAGAACAATAAGGGACTTCAAAGGAGTGCCATCCTGTGGCAGATTTTTAAGGCTACACCTCAGACTCTGAGACCCTCACTTTTCACTCACCAAATGGCCTCCATCTATACTTCCGTGAAAAAGTTTGCATGAAACTCCTTAAAGAGAGCTACCACCATTTTTAGTAAAATACAACTCACTGGTGGCAGGCACCCTACAGGGTCTGTGAGTTCCAATTTAGATGACCTCATGGTGAAAGTGGCTTTAAAACAACATTCACTTTCTTTCTTATGGGTATGGTGGCATAGAGAATTGATTTCTACCTTTCTCTGTTGTTGAGTACTAACATTTCCACCATGATGTCACATCCTAAAACTGAATCTTCAGGATTAGCAATTAAATTATCAATACCCTCACATTCTCCTTGTCAGCCTTGCTAACTTCCCCTACACAGCTGAGCTGTCCTCCAGAGGTGATAGTTCTCCTTCGTTTCAAGTGTGATTGTGAGCCTCATGCCTAAAAAGAGCTGGGTTCACTTAATTGATTAAGCAAGGGGATGATGCTTGTTAATTCTTCTGACCTGGTGGTAGTCTTAGCGGGGAAATTCTGCTCAGACACCACACCTGACTTCCCTTTTTCCTTCACCCATTTCTTTCAAGGGGAGGAAGGACAACCCTTCTGACCGGTGAGCTTGATTGATAATGCTTGGCATCCTTTGAGCAGCCCAATCTCCTCTGCATTTCGGACACATGCATTCTGGTGTGTTCCCATCTTGTGAAGGGTGAAGTGGTCCACTTGTGCCACGGGCTGTGTGGGTTAGTCTGTCTCATTCAGGGAAAAGTATTTGCAAGCCACATGGCTTCAGATGTGTATCTATGACATCCAAACCTGGTTTACTTTACTCTTTGTGTAGTTTGAAAGTTTGTTCCCTCCAAATCTCATGTTGAAATGTGATCTCCAAAATTTATGACATGGATTAGTGGGAGAAGATTGTGTCATGGAAGTGAATCTTTATGAATGACTTGGCGCTGCCTTCATTTACACGAATGAGTCCTTACTCTATTAGTCACTGTGGGATCTGATTGCTACAAAAGATCCTTGTACCTCCTCCCTGTCTCTTGCTCCCTCTCTCACCCTGTGGCCCAACAGCTCCCCTCCACCTTCCATCAAGAGCAAAAGCCTCCTGGAGTCCTCAGCAGAAGCAGATACTGGCACCACCCTTCTTGTACAGCCTGTAGAGCCATAAGCAAAATAAATCGCGTTTCCTTACAAACCTCCCAGCCTCAGGTTTTCCTCTATAGTGATGCAAAACGGACTAACACAGGTATAAAGCTGATTATTTGAATCTTCGTTTCTTTGATTCTTGTGTATTTTTTATGCTTACTTTCAGACTCAGGAGGAAAGGAGGAGTGTTACTGATGGGCTCCTAATTCTTCACTTGACCTTGATAGCTTCAGAAAGTGTGAGAGAGGATTGGTTATTACTGTATCAGATAAGTGGATTTACAAAAATATCTACTTCACTTCTGCTTGGGGTCTTAAGCCACCCTCTTGTCAGCTTTGTCTTGTGGCAGGGCTGTCCTTAACTCCCATGAGCTAGAAAACACCTAGGATTCAATGGACTCCCCATTCCTAAGTCAGATCTGCTAGGAATCGCTCTTCAGGGGCAAGTATTCTGTCTTAGACTTGTCTTTCTTCCACATGATTCACACCAGAAATGAACACCTATTGGAAGCCGGCCAAGGAGGCCCACTAAGCATTAGGAATCAGGGGGTCGTTGACCTCGAGACCACCAGAAGTGTGTTCGGGAGCCATGACTTCAATACCTCCCTTCTGTTGGCATGACAGCCTTCTGTTAGCTCAAGCATGAAAACTCCAGACAGGGATAAACACAAGCTAACATTAGAAACTCGTTGTTCCCATTTCCCTGTCTGCAGTTTAGGATTTTGTCTGGTACAAGCCAGGACCACATCAAAGACCCCAGGAACTGAGAGCCCAGCATGACCTTTTGATTGAGCCACATTATATAAAACTGGTTTTAGTTATTTTGTTTAAGTTCCATTGTCCGTATTAGGATTAAGCAAAGGAATAGACTGTTTATCAATAGGAAAGTTATTCATAGGTAAGCTGAGTAGAATAAAATAAAATATAGATTACAATTGATAGAATGGTATAATATTTATAGAAATTGTATTAATACTT
>CAUYQG010123019.1:0-31329 GCA_963574415.1 Tarsius wallacei | reverse complement strand
TGAGTTGAAGTCTCACTCTGTCACCCAGACTGGAGTGCAGTGGCCGCTCCCGGCCACCGCAGCCTCGACCTGCTGGGCTCCGGCGATCCTTCCGCCTCAGCCTTCCAAGTAGCTGGAACTACAGGCGCGTGCTACCACACCCGGGTAATTTTTTTTAAATTTATTGTAGAGATGAGGTCTCACCAAGTTGCCCAGGTGGGTCTCGAACCCACGGGCTCAGGCAATCCACTCACCTCAGCCTCCCAAGGCGCAGGATTACAGGCTGAGCCACTGAGCCTGGCCAAGACCGAAATTTTTAAAAAGTATTTTTCTTTTAAGCAAAAAAAATTACTAATACTGCAAAGCAGTGGTAAAAACATTTTATTAAATTACCCCCAGAGTTATTATTATAAGATCAAGTATATCAAAATTGTATTCCTTTTGTTACAAAAATGATTTAAAAATTAAAGTTTATTGATGATATATATTTATTATGATTATGTATTAATACTTTTAAAGCTAACTCAGGCCAAATACAAGACTGCTCTAAGACATTAAAAAAAAATTCCCAAGTTAACATCAAATCTTCTTTTTTTGAAATATATTTTAAGTGCTAAGAGGCAAAAATTTCTAAAGATGCCAACCTCTACAATACTCTAAACATTAAGTCTTAATACACAATTTCCAAAGAAATTATTTGAATTACTTTCACAATGAGAAGTAAAATATAAATTGCATGTATGCACTCAAATATACTTTGAAAATAATTTAAGTAATCATAAGAACCAAAAAGATAGGATCTACATACAGAAAAGCAAAATATCAGAACAGCATATTCTACATTATATTTATTTTCAATTCTATTCTTACCTTTAGCAGTTTAGTAGCCAGTTTTAAAACATTATTCACTAGTGTCAATTCCTCCTTTTTGTTAGGTTTTTTCTCCATTTTCAAGTAGAGATTTATCTTTTATTTTAAAAAGAGTAAAAAACACTTAAAATTATAACAAATACACATTTTTTAAAGAACTTAAAAGACGCTCACTAAAATATTAATAATAGTTCTCTGGGTATTAAGATTATAGGTGACTTTACAATTTTTTATACTTTACTGTATATTTCAAATTTCCTATATTATTTTGTAACAGAAAATTAATAACTGTTGCTTACATTACTTTTCAAATGTAATCAAAAGCCAAAACAAAAAAAGGAAAATTGGATGGCATTATTTAAAAGGTGAGACACTTTAGTTCCAGAGTTACATCAACTTAAAGAATAAGTAATAATTAGAATATACTTAGTCAACTGGTTTATGATTTATTTTGAAAATTACTAAAAAAAATTGTGTATTTTTGTTATCCACCCTGTCCACAGTCCCTCTGTTTGGAAAATGCTCTAGCCCCAAGCCTAAACAGCTGTGTGTATCCCACTAGATCTTACCTTCCCAGACCTAATCCAGCCACCCCAGCTGATAGGCTGGGGTGTACCCCCCAAACCTAAGCTAGTTAATATACTAACTGGTGGCACTAACATGTTATCTACCAGATATTGTAGGAATATAAACCGAAAAGTTAGCAAAGTCCAAGCTAGAACTCATGCTGAGGCAAACCGAAACCATATGGACGCCACAATTATTGTGTAGCAAGTCTACTGAGAGGCCACCAGAAGAAAGGTGAAGAGAAGAGCAGACATGAGAAACCATATCCGCAGAGCGAGCTGGAGAAAGTAGCTGACTCTGTTCAGTTCCACAAGCCCCAAGTATACTTTCTTAGAGATCTTTATCTTTGTTAGTTACTCTCCCCTTTCCCTTTAAGCTTACTTGACAGGGCTGTTGATTCTTTAAAATCAAACTCTACTAACTAAAATATTCAACAAGTTCGGGCAGTAAGTGTCACTATATAATTACTGTGAAATGGTGAGAGGAAAATATTTAACAATTTCATACAAAATAAAATTTGCCATCAAAATAATCATGTTCTATTCTTTATTTTCTTTTATTTAATATTTATTTTAGAGACAGCATTTCATTCTATTGCCCAAGTTCAAATGCAGTGGCGCAATGACACCTCACTGCAGCCTTCAACCCCTAGGCTCAAGCGATCCTCCCAAGTCAGCCTCCTGTGTAGCTGGGACTACAGGCATGTGCCACCACACCTGGTTAAATTTTAAAATACTTTGTAGAGATGAGGTCTCACTCTGCTTCCCAGGCTGGTCTCTAACTCCTGACCTCCAATGATCTTCCTGCCTCGGCCTCCCAAAGTGCTGTAATTATAGGCATCAGTCACCACACCTAGTTATTCTTTCTATTGAGTAAAACGTCATACTTATTCAAATGCTACACTGCAAAGCAAACTAGTTTAAAATCCATCATTTCCATAAATGCTATCTCCTTCTTGTCAAATGAAAATGGGACATTAAAAAAGAATAGATTTGAAATATGAATCTAGCAGAAACATGAAAGAAAGACTGTGTCCTATCAAATTTTAAGCCTTGCTTTACAGCATAAATGACCTTAATTGAATAAAACAATTTTCAGTTTCCTGAAAAACATAAAGTAAATGAAAACATTTTAACTTAATATGTAGATTGGAGACATTAATTTATAGCATAAGAAGCATGCATACTCACCTGTTCAGTAAGTAATATTGAGGTATTGCTATATTTTTTACTTGTTTCTGATCCAAGGGTAACAAATCTTAGAAGAAAAAGTGTTAACGAGATGCACCAGATTACCAATTCCCAATTGTAGTGACAATCAAGGAAGATCTCATGTACATGAAGTAGCTGAAAGTATATGGGAAAAGCAATAAGCAGCAGCACTGTGATTCAAAAGTTTCTTTAAAATTTTTTATTTAGAATTTTTTTTTCATTAAAATAGAAACAGGGTTTTGCTATGTTGCCCAGGCTGGTCTTGAAATCTTGGTCTCAAGCGATCTTTCTGCCTTGGCCTCTCAAAATGTTGGGATTACAGGTGGAAGCCACCATGCCCAGCCCAAATAGTTTCTTTTTAAAAGAAACATTTTACATCATACAGATTATTAATATAATATTGTATTTTAAAAACATTCCACATTTATTATTCAATGTTTTAAGCACATCAAACATATAAGGAATAATGTAATCAATATCCACGGGACCGCCACCTAGTTTTGTCAGATCTTAATATTGTGCAATAATTCTTTCAGAGTTTTGAAAACAGTATTAGAGATTCAGTCGAAACCCCTTTAAACTCTTCCTTGATCCTCATTTCTCTTCCCACTCCTCCATCTCAGAGGTAGTAAATTTTATGTTATTTTTTCCATAGAGGTTTGTATAGTTTAGTTACATATACAACCTTAAACTAGGTTAGTTTTGCATTTTAAAATTTATATAAAATGTTTATAAAAATTATGGAATTATAAACTTTATGTAAATGTTATCACATTCACATCATTCTTCAATTTGCTTTTTATTCCATTGAACTTTGTTTTCAAGATTTATTCATGATAATACATTTAGTTCTAAATTTGTTCATTCTAACTCCTATATTACAGTAAAAGAATCAGCCACAATTTAGTGATTTTGTCGCCAATTTTTCTTATTACAAAAAATGTTGCAATAAATATTCCTGGATGTCTTCTTATGCACACATGCAAGACTTTTCTAGGAGTTACTATTTGAGAGTTAAATTGCTGGTTACTTAGATAGTACATCTTTAACTTTATTAGGTATTGTAAATGTGTCTCCAAAGTAGTTGTACCAATTTAAACTCTCAGCAGTGTATCAGAGTTCTTTTACTCTCAATGTAGTTCACACTTGTTATTATCCAACTTCTTAACATCTGCCAATCTGATGGGTGTAAAATGTTACCTCCTTGTTTTAATTTTACTTTTCCAGATATTTAGGGAGGATGAGTATGTTTTATATGCTTATTAGTCACTGTGTTTCCTCTTCTGAGAATTATCTTTTTATATTCTATATTCACTTTTTTTTCCTATTAGTTGTCTGTTTTTCTTATTGACATGTAGAAGTTATTTACATATTCTGAATATCAATTCTATTTAAGTCATATGTTTTGCCAATATATTTTCCAAGGCTTTTGTTGTCTATGGTGTCTTTTGTAGCACATAACATTTTAATTTTTATTTGTGATCAAATTAAACATACTTTTTCACATTTAAATCTTAAATCCACCTGGAATTTATTTTAATGGATAGCATGAAGGCATTTTACTTTACTCCAATATCACTTCATTTTCCCATTATGTAAAGCCTTCTTGCATTTATAGTGTCATCTTACTATATATCAAGTTCCTACATATGCAAGGACATGTAGAATTCTATTTCATCTCATTGGTCATTCTATATCTATGCCAAAATCATAAAAACTTTTGATAACTTTAAAACACATTTTAAAAATTTCTGGTAAGACAACTTGTTCTTCAAAATTATCTGGACTATTCTTGCCTCTTTGTGATTTCAGATGAATTTTAGAAAACTTGAAGAGTTCTTTTCACAAAGTATTCTGTTCAACTGTATGGAATTCCAACAATTCCCTGAGGAGAATCAATACCAATTGAGGAGAGGTGGAAGAGGCCCCAGAGACCAGGGCTTGCCCAGTGGTTATTCAGAAAATGAAGACACAACAGGAGGGGCTGGAGGGCCATGATACAGTACACCTACCAAACCCCCTTCGCAGGATATGCACAAGAGCGTGCACCCATATACTTCAGTGGAGCTGGTAGAGCTGTCAGCAATATTTGGGCAGAAGGGAAGGGAGAGCCTAGCAGGCTGGTTGTTAAGGTTATGGGATAAGGGAGCTGATGGCATAGCATTATCGAGAAATGAGTTCATGAAGACGGCTTTGGTTACCAATCCTCCCTCCCTGAGATGGCATATATCTGGACTGTGATGGTATGGTGAGAACGGCTCACTCTTAACATGGTTCATGGCAGGGTGTGGGGCCACTTGGCCAAATGAGGAGGACATTCCATCCTCCCTGCCTTGGCGGAACACCATGGAAGATCTACCGGATTACCTCCGGAAATTGGGGATGCATCATACCATATATACCCCTTTGAAGGGCCAGAAGTAGTACAATTTACAACTGGGATGAGAGATAAGGTGCTGCAGTCAGCCCCACTCTCCTCTTTTGGAACTCTGATATCTGTGCTATCGCAGCAAGTATGTGAGACAAAACAGGGAGCCATGCAAGCTATAGTGGACCTGGGAGAAACAGATTTGATTAGGCAGAAACTGGGAGTTTGAAAGAGCCCAAAGGGAAAAAAAAGGGGGCAGAGGTAACCCTCAAGCAAATGTAGATAGATTTGATTAAGACAGGGATGGACCCAAACAAGACAGATAAGCAGTCCAATGTGGTGTTGGTGGGATTATGAAGTAACTTCCCAAAGAAAAGCATTACCAACCTATCTCAAAAAGGAGGACTGAAGTATGGGTATTAGAATGGATTGCCAGTAACAAGGAGGTCCCCTCCTTGAGGCTACAAGATGTAATGAAGGATGAGCCACAGAAGGTTGCTCGCCCCTCAGGGGTGAGCCCAATGCTCCCCTGGAGGATAACAGCTTTCTGTCCTGGCCCTGGTTTCAGGCCTAGGGGTGTGGCCAAGACACGGAGGATGTGCAAGCCTCCTTCATAGACTGGAGGTCACATGTAGAACTCGCTATATACTGGTCCTCAAAGAACATACAAAGAGTAACAGCTTTGATGGACACTGGAACTGAATACACCCTAATATATGGTAACTCGAGTAAATCTGAAGGGCTTCTAACTGCCATAGATAGGTACGGTGGTAAATCAGTCAAGGTTCAGAGGGTTACACTAACCCTGCGCATTGGTTACCTGTTCTCTAAACCCTATGCTGTATAAATATGTCTTTCATCAAGGAGTACTAGGAATTGATGTGCTGCAAGGGTTGTGTTTAGAAACTAGCACTGGCGAATTTTGCCTGAGTAAGGGTAGATAAAGCTGTAATCAGAGTGCATGCCAAATACCCATCAGTGGTCCTGCCAGTATCACACCATGTGGTGGCCACCAGACAAGACCACTTACAGACACAAAGAAATTGGAATTGGCAACGTTTAACATAATCCACTCTGTTCACACCCCCTATAGGTCTCTGGTATGGCTGGTAGGAAACCAGATAGTACCTGGAAAATGATGGTAGACTACCAAGAATTAAAGTTATTACCCCCTCTGCATGCTCATGTACCCAATATTGCTGATATACTGGACCAATCAGGGACACAATTGGGCACATATCATTTTGTAGTGGATGTGACTGATGCTCTTTCTTTAGTATTGAAAGTAATGCAGATTGTCAAAACCAGTCCACATTCACCTGGGAAGGAAGGCAATGAACATTTGTGGTGCAACAGATGGGGTATTTTCAGTCCTACCTTATGTCACAGCATGGTTGCTCAAGATTTGGAAAGTTGGAGGCAACCTGCATCAGTGTCTCTATTTCACTATACAGATGATATCATGCTAACTTCTGATTCTCTTTCAGACCTAGAACAGGCAGCACCCCAGCTGACTGAGCATGTGCAGGGGAAAGGATGGGCAGTGAATCAAAACAAGCTGCAAGGACCTGGTTTATCTGTCAAACTCTTGGGGGATATTTGGTCTGGAGACAAAAGTAATACCTTCAGCTCTTATTGATAAGATTCAGGCTTTTCCCCACCCAACACTTCCCAAACAGCTACAAGAGTTTTGGGGCTTGTTGGGGTATTGGAGGGTGTTTATCCCACATTTAGTGATGATCATAAGACCATATAGATTGGCCAAAAAAGGATCCCAATGGGACTGGACAGAGGAGTGCCAACAGGTATTAGTACTGCCAAAACCACTGAGGGCGCTAAGCATTGGGCATTTTAAACCAATCCCTTTCCTGGGGGTTTTGGGGGCTTTGGCAGTGACAGGGAAAAGCTCGACTTCCCACTGGCTTTTGGTCACAGATCTGGAAGGTGCTGAAACCCGCTACGGCCCCATCAAACAGCAGGACAATGCAGTATATCAAGCTTTCTTGGCAACAGAACTGATTACTAGACAAGCCCCAGTAACTATGTGCACCGTCCTGCCCATAGCAGGTTAGATTCATGACCTCTCTCACAGGTCCCACAGCTCAGCATGCAGATGATGACCCTGACTAAATGGCGAACATATCTACAGTGCTATAGCAAGCTCTTCACAAATCCTCTGAGCCAGGAACTGCAGCAGGTCCTAGGGCTGATAATGTTTGTCAATGCAGGTGAGCACCTGGTGAAGCAAAGTTATTCCTGGTCACCCATTAGGGAGGGAATACCACCAGTCCCAGAAGAGGCTTGGTACACAGACATATCATGTCGGGAGCAACTCCCTCGATGGTGAGTTGTTGTATACCAGCCAAAACCCGAGACTATCTGGATGGAAGATAGGACCAGGTAGAGCAGTCAGTGGGCAGTGTAGTTGGTTATCCAAAGAGCCAGGCCCCCTGACAATTTGCAGAGATAGTGGGGTGGTATTCAAAGGACTGACGCTGTGGATGTCACAATGGCACAAGCAGCAATGGACAATTATGAACAAGGCCCTGTGGGGCCAAGATATGTGGCAAGATACTTATGTCACAAGCCTCGAAAAGAAAATCACTATTTTCCATGTCTCTGGGCACTCTCCCCTGCAAAACCTGGGGATTGATGAGGCAGATACCTTAGCCTGTGTAAGGTGGCTAGAAGAAGCCCTCACAGAGGATGTAGCCAGTTGGCTACATTTTAAGATGAAACATGCTGGATAGAAAACAGGGGAGTTGCAAAAGTTTGGGCCTCCCATTACATACTCTGATATAGTGACTGCTTGCAATGATTACTCCATATGTGCCAAGAGGCACCTGTGAATACTGCCAGCAGAAGGTGGACATCTCAGATGGGGCTGTGAGCCCTTGATCCACTGGCAAGTGGACTATAAAGCCTTCCTTCCCATGTTGGAAGGGGCCTAGTTTGCTCTCACTTGTGTTGATACTACAGGATTACTGCAGGCCTTCCCTAGCAAGCGAGTTACACCACACTCAACCATCAGAGGACTGTCACAGCTTCTGGCAGCATATGACACTCCCAAAGTCATTGGAAGTGACCAGGGAACCCACCTTACAGGACATCAAGTGCAGCAACGGGCTGAGCAGCTGCATACTGACTATGTGATTTCACCTACCCTACAATCCCACAGGTGCCAAACTAATAGAAAGATATAATGGCATGCCAAAGGATGCTTTGAAAACAGATCAACACTTATTACAGAGGTGGACAATTCGATTGCATGAAGCAATCTGCACTCTCAATAAGACACCCCATTTCGGCCATCTGGTACCCCTAGATATGATGACACAACCATGGGTAATGCCCCCAAGGATGCAAATTTGTACCCAAGAATCACCACTGCAACCAGTCTGGGGAAGCAAGACTAACCTGTTGCTGCCTGCCCCACAGGACATAGTACCCGAAGAGAATACTCTCCATTGTCTGGGAAGTTCAATCTGAACCCTCTTGGTGCTCCCTGCTAGCTCCCTGGGGAGAGGGGATAGATTATTATTTAGATATTCATCCTATGGTAATAGAAAAATACATAAATAACCCTGGGTCTCAACTACGCAAAAGAAGGACTAGTGCCGTTTCAGGACACCCCCACTGTCCTTTCATGTCATGGACATTTCAGGTTCCCAAGCCTGAGAGGGCATGGTATTACCGGCCAGGGAGGACTCCCCAAAGTTAAGGCGTTGTCACAGGACAGGGAATTATGTATGTTTTGCCTGATAATAGAAATTTATCTTTGCTTGCTCATCTCAAACATTTATCACCCTTTGTCTCGGCTCTGGGAATAAGTTCCTCCAATGGGCAGGGACCCTCAATTGAGTGCAAAAATCAGCATGCTGGGTTTGCTCAGAGTTTCACATCAGGGATGCCAAGGATAATGAAACTGGCCAATGAGTCAGAGTGGAATGCTTTCCATCACTGGGGCCCATTTCAGAACACTCCAAGGGCTGTAGTGGCTACAATGGACAAGTGAATTAAAAAATACATTTCCTCCTTGGTGAGGGAACAGGTCAATAAGACTTGTCCCTGCTTGGGGTCCTCGGTATAAACTGGGCTAGAATGGTTAACAGCTGTACAGATAGAGATTAGGGACCATGCCCTACTGTGCACTGAGCGCCTTAATGGCATCACTAATAAAACTGCCCAGAAAATAGGCTGGACCATTAAAAACCTGTGCCCTAATACCACTATTCTCACTGCCAATGAGCCCTGGAAAAGACAAAACCCTAAAAGAGAAACATTTGGCTCCTGGGAACACCCTATGGGCATGTGGTACCCACAATGGCCCTATCTGCTGTACAATTTGACTAGCCATTGCACATGGGGATGGTCATAGCTATACATTCCTGGGAGAGTCTCAGATATTCTCCCCAATCAACCCTCAAATTGGGACATGTTCACAGTCCAGCCCAGCATCATGTAAAACGTACTCCTTGGTGGTTTTAGCCAGTGTCCATCTTCATGCCACAAGCGGGAAATATATTAGGAGAAAAAGCTGTAGAAGACCTTGCTAACCACACTGCAACTACCCTTAATTACACTAAATATTCTGTCCACCTCCACAATGAAGTAACAAATATGCACGGTGGCATTACAAAATAGGATGGCTTTAGATATGTTCACTGCTGCACAGTGGGGCACCTGTGCCATACTTAAAACTGAATGCTGTGTATACATTCCTGACAACATTCATAACATGACTATGGCCCTGAAGGCCCTAAATACTGAAATCAGTGCTGTTTCCCAAATTGCTGAAGACCCCTTTTCCAAGTAGTTTGGGTCACTAAGCTCTTTCTGGCAAAAAGTAATCACAAGTATTATAATCAATAAAGTGGTTTGGCTGTTTATATCCTGTGCCTTTTATTGCTTGCATGTGGGATATGGATGTAATGTTTGATTGGCGTGTCTATCTCAGGAAACTTGTGGAAGATCAGTGTCACTGGAAGATTGTAAAGGTGGGAAAAAACTAATGTAGGCGTGGAGTGAGAGGTAAATGTCTGGACATAAACTTTTTTCCTCTTATACCTGGCTTCCCTCTGCCTCTCCCCCAGGAAGCAGCCTCTAGCCAAGGCAGTCTCTGGTGGATATGCACATATTCCAAGTAGTAAGTCATGGTGACCCATCATGGGATGGAGGTAACCAAGCAACCTAAAGATAATTCAGTTGCCACTCTTAATTTGTGTGATTGTAAACACTGTGTAGAAATTTAAATAATTAACTTGCTTGATTATAAAACTGTCTGCTATACTGTCCCATGGTGCAGATTCTTCACCGACCGGCTGCCATCCATGCCCTCTCATAAGTTTAATAAACCAATGCCTCCTTCTGCTGAACCTCCAGGTGACTTCTTTGGAATAGGTAAACATCATGCACAAGTCCTCTCAGATTTGGTGCTACTGTGCTATACATAGGAAAGTTTTACAGACTGTCCTTATGCCTGAAAAGAACCTCATTAATTCAGAAAAATTCTTAGCCACAATCTCTCCAAATATGTCATTCCACCATTCTTTTCTCCTATTAGACATACACTTGATCTCCTACTCACCTCAATATCCCTTTCACATTTTCCATCTCTTTATCTCTGTCTTCAATTTCTAGACAATCTTTTTCATTTCCTAGTTCACTAAATGTGTCTTTAGCTGTGTTAAATCTGCTGTTTATTCTGTTCACTGTGTTTTAAAAGTCAATGACCATATTCTTCATTTCTCTGAAGTTCTTTTTCATATCTATCTGTTCCTATCTATGTCTTTATAATCACTTTAAACAAACTTTCAGTTTCCATCTGATCAGTCTATTAACTGAAATTGCTGGAGATCTAATCCTTCTGTTGGTTGATCTCTTGACTCACTCATGTTGGATGTTTTGAAACTTGAAGGGTCATTATCTATAGCTCCTGTGTGGTCTAGACTGAAGTCATATGCCCCAAAACAGTCTTGGTTTTTGCTTTTGCCAGGTATTCAGGGGCCTAGGACCACTTTTTATATTAACTTCTTAACAAGGGGATTACACGACAAGATGTGTAATGTCAATTTGAGCCCTAGACCTGTAATAAGAGCAGACCAAGGTAATACTTTTCCCCTTCCTTGTCATCCAGAGTCAGAAAAGCTTCCTTATTGTTTTCTAGTGCTGGTGGCTAGACTGTTTTCTTATTCACTTTTTCAGGAGGCTGTAAGCCTTTGAGGGTTTGACTTCTTGGTGTGAGTAAGGAGGTATATAGGTCAAGGCTTCATGTTCTGTCTCAAATGGGCACAAAATTTCAAGTCTCTGGGATACAATACTAAGACTGACAACGTACCTCCCATTCTTTTTTTTTTTTTTTTTCAGTTGGAGTCTCACTCTGTCGCCCAGACTGGAGTGCAGTGGCCGCTCCCGGCCACTGCAGCCTCGATCTGCTGGGCTCTGGCGATCCTTCCACCTCAGCCTTCCAAGTAGCTGGAACTACAGGCACGCACTACCACACCCGACTAATTTTTGATTTATTGTAGAGATGAGGTCTCGCCAAGTTGCCTAGACGGGTCTCGAACCCTCTGGCTCAGGCAATCCACTCACCTCAGCCTCCCAAGGCGTGGGATTACAGGCTTAGCCACCGAGCCCGGCTCCTCCCATTCTTACATATAGCATTAAACGCTTATTCTTAAATGCACTGGTTTTCAATTTTATCTTCATTTTTGGCCCTTCACTGTCTTATGAACTCAGATATGCATGTAAGATAAATACAAAAAAAGCTCACATATATATATTAAAAATCTGGGGTTTTCCCCCCAGCATTGTTTTTGATGTTTCAAAGCAGGATAATTTTCAGGTAATTATGTGTATACTACTTGAAATGAAAGGTTGCTTTAAATTTTATAGCACAGAGTATCCTGAAATACTTTTGTACTTCTTGACTTATCTTGGTCACTGAGAATTCTTTTTTTAGAGCATGTAACGGTCAAGTTCCAGTAACAATTCAGAGATAAGAAATGAATATTAGGCATGAATAAATCAGACATTTGTGGAACAATTTTGTAACTCATATATTTGTTGTGGGAAATAAAGATAACTAGAAGGACTCTAGATAAAAATTATTTACTATATGTTTATCCAACAGACATTTGAGCATATATGCTCATTGTTCATGACATATAGAGATAAGATTTATTTATTCTACTGAAAAATAAACTGCAAAAAGACAATTTCAAAACATACTTGTCTAACTAGGCTTATTTATATTATTACTTTGTTTATTATTAGAAAGTCTTTTGAAGCTTTAAATATCTGGTTGTTTAATTTCTACATAGAACAGGTTAACTCACCTGGGCACAACAGATAAATACAACTGAGATAGTCAACAAGAAAGCAGATGAAACGATTACATCAACTGATCGCTGAGGACCTCGACGCTTTGGGGTGGGGGGAGGAAGGAGAAAGAAAACATTTTAAAATATATTTACTAATTAGCAGATAATTTCTGTACCTTCAATTAAGGTGTTGATCCATCATTGCAGGTTGATCATAGCTTACAATGTTGAAAATATACATAACTTGTCAGATAAATTTAATTATAAAGTGTTATTATTTCCAGAGGACTTGCAACAAAATAAAATGATGTCTATATAGCACATAATTCTTAGTATAACTTTCAAATATTTCTATTTTTTTTCCTTTCCTTTTTGTTTTTCCTTTCAGACTTTTCCGGTAATGTGAAAATATTTAATTTTGTCAAGCACTAATCTCTTAATCAACAAATGCTTCTTAAGTACCTATTCAGAACTAGGTACGATGCCAGATGCTAGAAATAAGCAGTAACAAAATAGACATGGCCCCTCCACCTTCATAGGAACTAGTAGGAAAGTGAGACATCACCCTCATGATCACAGATATATGTAATACCTGTGATGAGTGCTATGAAGTAAAGGAATAAGATACTTTGAGATAACTGAAACTTCATTTGGATATGACAGTAAGATCTCCCTAAGGAAGTGATATTTACACCAAACTAAGGGGCAGGAGCAGGATAGCACATGGCAGTGGTCTAGGAAGAAGGAAAAGCAAGTATAAGAACATAATGCAGGAAGGATAATAGTGCATTTAAAGAGCTGAAACAGTCTAATGTGGCTGGAATGTAGCTGGTTAGACAGGAAAGTATTTCAAAATAAGAATAGACAAGACAAGTGGATAAGACAGGACATGGATCCTAACTACTTAGAGTTACTAATGAGAACAATTTTTGTTTTTTTAAGACAAGGTCTTACTCTGTTATCCAGGTTGGAGTGCAGTGGTGCTCACTGCAACCTCCAATCCCTGGGCTCAAGTGATCTTCCTGCCTCAACCTTTCAAGTAGCTGGGACTACAGGTGTATGTCACCATGCCTGCTTAATTTTTTTGGTAGAGACGGGGTCTTACTATGTTGCCCAGACTGGTCTTGAATTCCTGGCCTCAAGTGATTCTCTTGCCTTGGCTTCCCAAAGTTCTGGAATTACAGATGTGAGCCATTATGCCTGGCCAGTGAAGAAATGTTGGATGGATTCTCACTACACCAAGCAACGAAAATCATATTCATCCTTCCATGCAACAGAAATGTCACAGTGAAAAAAAAAATAGTCCATGCCAATTTTTAGCATTTCCCAATGGAGATTAAGTGAGCTGGATTTAACAAGTTAAAGAGAAAATGGAATTTTAAAATATAAAGGTAGATAAATAGTGTAAAGTTTTAAAAATTTTCTTTCACTGTTATTTCAAAATAAAAAACATTAAAGATCTCGGTATCTCAAAAGATAGTTGGTCTTTGGATCAATTTTACTGAGACATAGTGTTTTGAATAAACATCATTTGAATTTGCATGATTATTCCATATATAATGAAATTCACTGCTACTTAATGCCACAAATAATTCTAAGAAAAAAATTGTTTTCCTAAAACTAATTCAAATGTTTCCTTTTCTCTCCAGAGTTTTTTATATCTTACTTCCACAATTAGGAAAATTATTTAAAATATTAAAGAAAAATAATGACAGAAGTATAAGCTAATATTTTTAAATTGTAATAGGTCATTTCAGTTAGGTCACTTCAGTGAGAAAACTCACTGGTTAGATTTTTTTTTTTAATTCTTTTTTTAAGTAGTGGGCTCCCTCTGCTGGCTTGTAATGACCAGTCTAGGTAGAAACAATAGCTTTAATTTGGCTTTTGAATGAGTAGAGGCTGGTCACTATACAACTAGAGACACATACATACTGACAAAGAAACTGCCACTATTAGAGGGAGCCAGCAAATTAAGAGTACTTTTATTACTACCATTCTACCTTAAGATAGGAACGAAGAGATAGCCACATTTTTATATTCTGTACTTTCTTCAACCGGAAATGAGGAACCTCAGATTTTCGAGCCCTCCTTGCAGATGTTAAATGTCCAAACAGTTTTGCAAAAAGTAATCGCTAAAAAAAGATTAAGATGAGAATTAATTTTCAGATTACCATGGAAAACCAACAATTAACAAAACATGGATTAAGATTTTATTTTATTAAGTACAATAAAAGCAAAATAAATATAATGATGTAAAAATGATTTAACAAACTATTTAAATGCTTCAGGAATACTTTGAAATTATGAAAAGCATAAAATATTCTCTCTTCAGAAGCCTATATTATAC
Source organism: Tarsius wallacei (assembly GCA_963574415.1). Classification (NCBI taxonomy): domain Eukaryota; kingdom Metazoa; phylum Chordata; class Mammalia; order Primates; family Tarsiidae; genus Tarsius; species Tarsius wallacei. Next base: position 16,665 of record CAUYQG010123019.1, on the reverse strand, counting down.
CCACCTGTTTATAAGTTCTTTCTGCTACACAGAGCAAAAAAAAGAAAATCCACACAAGAGACACACGAACCACAAAACTTATTATAACCATAGACAGAACTATGACATCTTCATTAGAACCGAATGCAATCTCATAAAGTTCTGAAGCAGAATGTGCTGTGAGTTGTTCCAAGTCTGTAGCTTGAGAGAGTCGGAAAACAAATGGAGTTAAACCCAGGATGAGAGAGATTGCATTTCCAAAAATCTGGTACCCTATTCCTGGTATGTGGCTGTTCACCTTCAAAGAAGCAGAAGAAGAGAGAGGAAAAAATTATACATAAATTTTCTCTATAGTAAAATTAATTTCTATTAAACAAGCTTTTATTTATAGCAACATAAAATCATTTGTTAAAATATATTAGTTTTAGCTGGACCATTAGCTCATGGCTGTAATCCCAGAGCTTTGGGAAGCAAAAGAGGGAGGATTACTTGAGGCCATGAGATCTAGACCAGTCTAGGCAACAAGTGAGACCTCATCTCTACACATTTTTTTAAATTTAAAAATTAAACCATACTGGTTTTAATACATGAATAATAAAATTTTAATTCCATTCAAGTTTGAATGCCTACTATATACAAACTATGTCATTAATTCCTCAGTTTTTAAAAACAATTTATTACCAGATCTCTAATTCACTAAGTAGGTGGCAAAAGGATTGACTGCTTCAGTCTTATCCAAATCTTGAAAAATATGCATTTCATTATTTCAAAATTTAGAAATATGAACAATATTAATGAGAATGAGCTGTCACATCTATTTAAATTCAGTTCATTAAAGAAAAAACCTAGAATTATACTTATTTGATAAATTTGTGACTTCTGTTTTTCTTTAAAGAGTCTAATATACAAATAAATACCTCCTTAAACTCTAAAAACATTTTAGAAAAGAGATGACAGAAGAGAGAAGAAATTAAATAGAGAGGAGAAAATAGGCAGGGGAATTATAAAAAAGAGAATTAGAAATTAAATAAAGGGAAAATATATGAGTTTCCAGTATATTAGACTGGTAGAACTAAAAGGGACCCTAAATATCACATACCTAATTTTTTATATTGTATAATATAAATGAGGTTATTCTCAGTTAAGTGATCTGCAGTTCACATATAGTTAAGTTACAGAACACCAACTAGATCCAAGACACCAGAGATTCCCTAGTCAAGTGCTTTTAATTGTTCACACTGAGGTATGTAGTAGGGAGCATTATCATTTTCTAGATCCAGTTATTTTAATTCCTATCTTACATAAAGAATGAGCAAGAGTTGTAGCACAATAATATACCAAAGGAATTTAGAACTGCAAGTTACATAATGCTTAGTTGTCCACATAGATCAGTAAATTTTAAAAAGTAGTAATTATCTGGCAAAAGAAATAATTTAATAGAAAATGAAATGTAAATCCATAGTATTTGTTCCAGACTTCTTTAAACTACTCAAGATTTTTACCACTATCTGTATTACTTCTATATATTTCAGTAGGCAGCAAGTATGAATACTTAGTTACTAGTTTGATTTTTTTCATGTCTTAAGTACTAATAAATAAGGATGATATAGAAAAGTAAGTCTTCACCAATACTTGTACATATATATCAGCTTCTCAATTTTATCTACTGAAAGTAAAATAAAGAATAACATAAAAAAGAAAAATTTTCAATTGTACAATTTATTCTTGGTCAGAAGAATGAAAACACTAAAAGATGAGAGTGGTTTGATGACAAATCATTGCTTAAATCACAGATGAAACCAGATACACACAAAAAACTTTTTTTCCAGGGTGAAGAAATGGGGTGGGTAGGTTATTAATATAATATTTCATTAATTACCTTATCTGTTGATAATCACTAAGTCTTACTCTTGAAGTTAAAAAAAAATAAAATTTGAAAACTCACTCTGTTCATTATCATTCCACTGATTTCAAGTACAGACATGTCTGCTTTCTTACAGTCATTGCCTTCCCATACTATAGCACTTATTTTTTCTAATCCCGGGTGAGAACTGTGGAGCCAGGGCAAATGACTCTATAAAAAATAAGTAGAAACTGGTGAGTATATTTATCACATTTCACAAATAAAATGTACATACATAAAATTGTATCTCTTTATACAGGCACACACAATTTTAACTATACTAAAAATAAAAATTGGTGAATAATTTATATTTTATAAATGGAATGTGTGCACAGTTATATCTATATCTATGCATACAAATTCAATGACACTAAAACTCTATTTTAAATTAGCATATATATTGAACAGATGTCATAAGAGATTTCACAGTTATAAAAATTTTTAAGTTAAGAACTTTCTATAACAGATACTAGGCATTTTTGTTCAAAAATATACTAAAATATATCTGCAAAAGTACTTAGTTGTCAATCAGTCTACAAAACTACCAAGATACTAATGCTAAAAGACACATGGATATCAAATTGTTCATAGAGATCACTGACCAACTTATGACCATTCAATAAAAAAAGAATATGACAGCTGAGATTTGAACCTCTTTGAAAGACTAGATAGTGATACAGTATCATCCTAAAAAAAACTGTTCCTCACACACTTACCTTTAGTAACTGATTTAGTTATTTTTCTGATATTTTAACCTAGCATTTCTCCAAAGGACCAATTTAACTTTTTTTTTCAGATAGAACAAATATTGCAAAACTGGAGCACACAGAACTAGAAGTATTCTCTGAATTAGAATAAAGTATCCCCCAATGTTTCAAGAAAAAAAAGGTTAAAAAAAATGAAAGTGTAAGTATGAAGGATCAGACTCAAGTTTGTTTGGATTTTTGTTTTGTTTTGTTTTAGAGCTATAATTAAACGAATAAAGATTTAAAATAGAATAGTTGAGTTAAAGGCCACAACAAAATTAATGAAACACTAATCTTTACCTAATGAGACTTTGAGAGAAGTAGCACTAAAAGATTAAACCCAGATTGGGATCAATTTGTTTGTTTATATTACAGTACTTCTTTTTTTAAAATTGAGACAGAGTCTCACTACATTGTGCAGGCTGGTCTCAAAACTCCTGGGCCCAGTGATCCTTGTGCCTCAGCCTCCCAAGTAGCTGGGATTAAAGACGCTGTCACTGCGCCTGGTCTATGTTACAGTATATCTAACTTATAATCTTTTTAAAGACTGAAAATTTCCCACATTTTATAAAATGAATAGTTTTGGAAACCTCAGGAAAATAATCAATATTCATAGCAATTCACAGCAACCTCAGGAAAATAATCAATAGGCCTTTGACATTCTAATACTCAACTTTTATAACATATTTCATTTAACTAACTACTAACAATGAACAGAAGAATCTGGTTACATTTACTCTTTTTTGGTGTACAAAAATATAATTAAAATATGGTAAAGAAATGTTTCTGGAAACTTAAGAAATACAACACTTTCCTCTAAGGGAGAATAAAGTTGCATTGATTCATTTCAACCAAAGTTAAGTAAGAACTCAATAAAATGTAAAAAACAGAGGTAGGAAATTCTTATATTTTTCCAAACATATAGAATTGTAACATACATTAACTTTCATGGTATATATTTCACTATTTAAGGGCCTTAAAAATTCTGAGATACTAGTGATAAACTACCAACTTAATTCCTCAGATGATGTTTCCTAATTTATCCCCAAACAAAATATTCTACTTTGGAAGAGAAAGAATTTGCACCAAAATATATATATCAAACTTCCTCTAGAAACTTAAAAATTGTGAAACATAATAGAATTAAAACCCTAGATACAAGAAGTGCAAGAAGCTGAATGGAAAGAATGTTAAGCCTGAGAGGCAACAGATTTCAACCACTGATTTACAGTCTGTAATATTGTAAAGGTCTTGCCAATTTTTCACTAAGTCTTACATAAAGAAAGGAATATCAGTACCCAGAAGGCTCATCTAGAGGCAGAAACAGGAAATCAAGAAATTCTTCAATGTCCTCCAAAGTGCTCATTTTGAACTCAGCTACCTTACCAGTTACTCTAACCAGAATTTCCTATATTCTCATTTCTAGAAAGCCAAAAGTCAAAAGACAGCAATTAGAAACCGGTTAGTTTTTTAAAAATTAAAAGAATGCTGTGTGTTCAATGCTATGTGTGAAAAATGAAAATATAAGTAAATACATAAGTAAACAAACAAATAAATAAAAGCATGCTATATTTGTGTATGTTTATCAAATGTCTTGCCGAAACATGCACTACCTGCAGTGTGTGAAGAGCAGCATCATCACATGAAATACTTTTTTTTTAAGGCTCAGGGAAAATATCAGATCAAATAATTCCATTTTATAATTTTATCACATAGATTGTTCTAAATACATTTTCAAACTAAAATCTAGAACTCTTTTAGTGATTGCACTTTATCTTCATCTAAAATCTCAACTGCATTGCTCCTTGTTCATTCAAAATTGTCTGAAAATCTTAACACTTAGACGGCAGCACATTTTATTTCAAATAAATTCACCATGACAACCGCTTTACTGGTATTTCCAACTTCAGGAATATAAGTCATTTAAAGCTTTCCTTACTGAAAAAGGAATTTCACTTGAGTATGGCTTTGTATTTTATTATATACTCAGCCATGACTATAGGAGAAAAATTTCCTCCTGTGGAAATGTTACGAAGACTATTTCTTCTTTACAAAGAAAATATAACAAACAACAAAACAAAACAAAAACTACACATTTGGGAATATCTTAATTAGAACACACTAATTGAAATGCTTAGAGTTTCTTCATGAGGAGGAATTTTTCTATCTTTATGGTGGGCAGAAGAAGGTCCTTCAAACCTAACACAGACTTGGGTCAAACAAGAAAAAAATCTGGTAGCTTTTCAGTAAAGACTTAATTTCTATTACTCAGCTAATAATAAAACTGAAAACTAACCTTATTTTTGAGACACTTGGAATAAAAAATGTGTATAAAATCAAGTCTTTGATCCAAAGGCAAAACCACTACAAGCCTAGGATACCATAATTAGATATGCAGAGCAGAAGACCAAACAAGTTTATCTTACTAAAAAAGGAGAGTGGTGTGATAGGGGCAATGTGTTCCGTATAGAGATCATACAACAGTTTTAAAAATCACTTAAGAATGGCTCAATTGGCATGTTTTGAAAAAAATTTAATTTTGTTTCAGATACTCAAATAATATTTATTAAATGTGTACTATGTACTGGGCACTGCATTACACAACAATAAGCAAAAAACACCTGACCTCTGCTTCTGTGCTGCTTACTGGTATCTGCAGGAAAATAGCTCACAGGCATTTCCCTCAACCTCAATTCCAGTTATTAGCCTCACTGACTTAGATGAATATGCAGATGACTCATTCAACACCCTATACTCTCATGGATTGTTCATTGTTTTTTCATTTATTCAATTCCAGGACCTTTAACTACTCCCTTGGCCACACCCTGGACCTTGTCACCATACAGAATTGCTCTACTTCTAAAATGAATTGCTCTACTTCTAAAATGGATCTTCTACCATGACCTGCTATCTTATCAAGTCTCTCAAACCTTCTCCCTTGAACACACCTATCCTTCAAGTTATCAGTCCTTTCCTGATTTCATTTTCGTAATCTAATATGTCTAGATGCCCACCAGGTTCATTTCAATCATCCCCTCTCCTGTTCCTTGAATAGTGACTATTTACTGAGCACCTACTCTGTGTGACTCTGGGTATATTACTCAACTCTGAGCCTAAGTTTTCCCATCTATAAAACAGAAATAAATTACATTGCCATAGGTTGAAAAGATTACATGAGATAATATGTCTAGATTACTTTGTACAGTGTTTGGCATATAATAAATGCTTATTAAATGTTAGCTGTTAGTATGATTACTACAGCTATATTCAGGAAATATTACACAATTGTAGAACAGGCAACTACAAATTCATGGTTTCAGATTCTAGCTGGACTCTCAACAACGTGGCAAGGCAGTGTGATTCTTTTAAGTGTGCTTGGCTTGAATTGGCTTGAACACATGTACACACGTACTCTCAGTTTGCTATCTTCATTTCCCACTAATGATGACTTCACAACTTCACCACCATCCCCAGGTCCCTATTGTATCATGTTTCTTCTTACACCTCTTGAATTCCCTGGCCTCTTGCATGTCACAGAATAGAGATCATCAGGCAGTAATTCTCTTATCATCTTGCTAGCTTCATGCACTTCTCCTCCTCCTCCTAACTCAACAGAAAATGTGTTCCTCTTTCTGTTAAATACTAAACTTCCTAATTATGCTTCCCCTCCAGAATCCTAAGAAACCAAATTCCACCAACCAACTTTTTCTCCTGTATTTCTTCAATTCTTCGCTACTGATTTTCTCCTACATATATAAATGAGCTAAAATGTCTCACATACTGGGGAGTAAGGACAAAAACACTCCTTCAACTCTACTTCCCTCTCTACTACTTTTTCTCCAAACTTCCATGACAATGCTTAATTTTTTAGCCTCATTCCCCATTCCTACTCCTCGATCCCCATAGAGAAGCTTCCTTTTCCCCTGACACTTTTCCTGTGTCTGAAGCCAAAACCAATAGATATATTTTTTAACTGAAACATTTCAATCAGATGAAGAATAATAACAGTTAACTTTATCATATTTTAACTTTCCCTCTTATTTGTACCAGATCTTGATAAATAAAATATTACAAGGTAAACTTAAAACCCACTTTGTACTCTTCCCTGCTTCATTTCCTTCCTTTATTCCCCAGATATATTATTCTACATTTGGGGTTTATTATTCTCTTGCATATCTTCATATTCCCACTGTAAATGCTTTTATATAAACAATTTATACACAAAGAATGCATAACATAGTTTTGCACATTTAAAAACTTTATATAAATAGTACACTGTATGTATAGTTCTGCAACTTGCTTTTTTCATTCAAAATTATATCGCAAGAATTATTCATGTTGATATATGTATATGAGTTCATTCAATTTCACTGCTGGATATTGTTTTAACATATGCCATGATTAATTAATTCCACTATTGTTAGCTATTACATTTTCAAAGTTCACTACCATGAATAATGCAATGAACAGTTTTTACATGTCTCCTTGTGCCCATCTTCTAAAGTTCCCTTTAAGGAAAGTAGGATGAAAGGGTCCTATCATACACAGAACTTCAATTTTACTCTATAATGACAAACTGCTATCCAAAGTAGTACAAGTTTATACTAACATAAGCATTGAAGAGTTCTTCTTTCTTCACATTCTTGCCATCACTGAAATTTAACAGGTTTAAAATTAACTTAAAATTTTACAATCTGATCAATATGAAATGGTACTTCACTGTTCTAATTTACATGTCCCTGACTGCTAGCAAGGCTGACCATCTTTATATATATTTATTAGCCATCCAAGTGAGCTGCCAGTTCACATTCTTTTGTTTATTTTTCTATTGAGTAATTTGTCTTTTACTTATTCATCTGTAAGAGTCCTTTGTGTGCCTGTGTAGCAACACTTTATACAGCTAATATGCTGAAAATCTCCCAGTCTGTGGCTTATCTTTTAACAATGTTTATGGTTTAATATGTAGACCAAAGTTTTAAATTTCAAGATATTCAAATTTATCAATCTTTCCATTTTTGTTGTTTGTGCCTTTTATTTTATTTTTTTTTTGAGTTGGAGTCTCACTCTGTCGCCCAGACTGGAGTGCAGTGGCCGCTCCCGGCCACCACAGCCTCGATCTGCTGGGCTCCGGCGATCCTTCCACCTCAGCCTTCCAAGTAGCTGGAACTACAGGCGCGTGCTACCACACCTGGCTAATTTTTTGATTTATTGTAGAGATGAGGTCTTGCTTGCCCAGGCGGGTCTCGAACCCGCAGGCTCAGGCAATCCACTCACCTCAGCCTCCTAAAGGCGCAGGATTACAGGCTGAGCCACCGAGCCTGGCTTGTTTGTGCCTTTTATATCTTGTTTTTTTAAAAAATGATTCCCTAAACTGAAGTAACAAAGATTTTTTTCATAATTTTTCTTATAAATGTTTTAAAATTTTGCTTTTTCACATTTAGAAACTCTGGAATAAATTTTCATATATGAATAATCATTTAACCCACAACCATATAATCTATCCTTTTCCTATCAATCTGTAATGCCACTTACGTCATATATTAGGGACCCATTATAAGCATGTGTCTACTTCTGGGTTTTCTATTCTGTTCCATTTGTCTATTTGTTTATACAGCTATATTACACTATCTTAAAGTATTAAAGTAAATTTTTATATCCAGCAGGCAAAGTTCCCTACTGTTCTTTAAAACTATCTTTCCTATTCTTGATATTTTGCTCTTTAATATCGATTTTAAATCAGTCTAAGCCCAACCAAAAACAGACAAGACAAACATGTTGTTAAGATTCTGACAGAAAAAACAAATGATGATGGGCATCTTTGTCTTGCACCTGCCCTTAATAGAAATGCTCCTAAAGTTTCATCATTAAATATGATAGGCTTTAAGAAGTGTTCTATTTGTGTCCCCTCCTGCTCAAATCATATGTTAAAGCCTAAGTTCCCAATGTGAAGTCTTTGGAGTGAGGTCTTTGGGAGGTAATTAGGAGCTCTCATGATAGGATCAGTTCCCATAGAAGGAGATGGGGAAGACCAGAGCTCCCTATTTCTGCCACGTGAGAATACAAGGAGGAGATGGCTACTGTAAAACAGAAAGAGGGCCTTCATCAAGAACCCAGACCATGCTGGCACCCTGATCTTGGACTTCTAGGCTCTAGAACTATGAGTAATAGATGTTTGCTGTGTAAGCTACCCAGTATTTGGTATTCTGTTATAGCAGGAGGTTCTTTGATAGCTACCCTTTATCAGATTAAGGAAGTTCTCTTTTTCTCTAGTTTTCTGAGTTTACTTATTGGTTTTATTGACAGGATTTGAGGAGAAGTTGGATAAGAGAGAAGGTGAGGAAGAGTGAGGATTTTTAAATGACCACCAAGTTTCTGGACTGGCTAGCAGATGAATGGAGATGTCATTCACCAAGATTTTAAACGCATTAAGAAAAACAAATTTACGAGGGAAAATTGGTTAAATATGAGGTATTGGTGGGACATTCAAATAAAGAAATCCTATCAAACTGTGTTGTCCAATACAGTACCCTATTCGCATGTGGCTATTTGGCATTTGAAATGTGGCTAGTCCAAATGAAATGTGCTGTAAGTGTTCACGCTGGATTTTGAAGACTTAGTATAAAAAATGCAAAACATTTCATTAATATGTTTATATTAGTTATAGGCTGAAGTGATAATATTTTGAATATAACAGGTTAAATAAAATATATTAAAATTAGTTTCAGTTTTTTAAAAGTTTTTAAAGAGACTACCAGAAAACTTAAAATTAAGTATGTGACTTTCATTATATTTCTATTGAATAGCATTACTACAGGCACTTTACACAACTATAAAAGATGGAAATCTGATAGTCATGAAATGTAGATTTGTGAAAATACTCTTATAGGTGAAATTTAGACTAAGGAGTACATGAGTCTGACCATGAAATGTGTTGAGTGAGAACCAAGACATCTAAAACACAACCTGACTTACAAAATTCCATTTACTGACTACTTCTCAGGAACATATGTTTTGATGAAGTTAGACCACAGCTCACATAAAAAGAAATAACATTTTTATAGGAATGTAAGCTTGAATGCAAGCTTTTTCTTCATCTCTGTAAAATCTGAACATACATTAAAAGGAGCTTGACTTATAGCTCCACATAAGCCAAAACTGTAAACCAACCTGGTGAAAAGGGTCGTCTCTATATTCTTTTTTCACACATGGATTAATTTGAGGATTTTCCACATCTGTCTCACTGGTACAAGATGAACGGCATTCTGCACAATGTAACAAGTCTTCCCATAACACATCTTCTGTTTCAGATTCTGGCCTTGTACTCTCAGAATCCTGTCTGGAACTTGAACAGCGAGAGCTGCAACTAGTACCCGATTTAGGGGCATCCTGAAATTAAGATATTCTTTGACATTAATACAATTTATGTACCCTTTCCAACTCAAAGGATTCTATCAGAACCATATTTTGCTAGTTTTTGCTAAAACAACAAATACACCGTCAGAGGACAGTGAGAGAGACAGCAAAACATCAAAAAATATATTAGTTTTTATGCAATAAAATGTCCTCACATCAAAATATTTGATTTCATATTTCAGCTCAGATGTTACTTCACATGCAAAGGTTCTATCTGTTTTCTCTTAAATTTTATATGATGTTCAAAATACAGGAAGGCAGAGACTAGTCTAAGTTCATATAGTCTGCACATGAATATTAACCTACTTTGATCTTTTTAATGGCGCTAATGTTGGCCCTCTGGATCTGTGGGTTCTATATCTGCAGGCAAAAAATAAAGTATTCTTGGGATTTAGAACGCATGGATATGGAGGGCCAACTTTATGTAACAGCATGTTCTAGAAGGCCAATTGTGGGATCTGAGCATCCTCGGATTTTGGTATTTGTGAGAGGTGGGGGAAGTGGGGAGGAGGTCCTAGAACCAATTCCTTGTGCCTACCGTATTTTCTTACACTGTTTAAAAAAAAACACAGTGGATTTTATCTATCTACTGCTTTGGTTTCTCAAACAGAAGTTCAATAGACTGATATAAAATTGACAATCTAAACCAACTCATGTTCTTGAGATAATCTATGGTATAGAAGTAAAAAACTAAAATGCTGAAGTTAAATAATGCATAATCAATGTATTTTATCCTAGGAGTTTTGAATGTACAAGATAAAAGCATTAGTATAATTTTGATTTAAATTAATTTGAAAGAAACTTTAAAATAAAAAATGACAACAGCCAACCTTATAGCCAAGTATACTCAAACTTGGGGAATTGTTTTTAACTGTCCTCTATGACTAAGGTTTGCCGATCGTACCTTTAAAATGTTTTATATTTATCCCTTTGTCTTTCCCATGCTATTAACAGAGTTTAGACTTTATCATTCACGCCTTCACTGTTGTGCTTCCTAAATGACCCCTACCTGAAAGGCCTTCCCCTCTTTCCAGATCAACTTTCCTGAAGTGCATCTGTTCTTTTACTCTTCTCATCAAATTCTTTCCATGGTTTTACACTGCTTTCCTGGATAAAGTTCAAATTCCTTTACCTAGCATTCTTGTCTTCACATGTGCTACTTTTTGACCTTGCCTTCTAATTCATACTACAAGCTTTTCCTTCAGTGAATTGGGCTACTCCCTAGACTCCAAATATGGCTTGTTCTTTGCCACTTTTGCCTTTGATTATGTTCCTACCTCTTATCAATCCTACTCTCTTTTAAAAGACTCTGAAAATTAAATGAGCACAGCATGCTTTTGATACAAACTTGGCACAAAGCAGGGGCTCAACAAATGCTAGTTTGAAGTCACCTACCTAGAGTGATCACTTTGTCCCTGAAGTGAGTTACTATTTATATTGATTTGACAGTAAATTTTGCATTGCTTCCCAGAATCTATATTGTCTGTCTTAATTAAGTGTTCATGTATTTAATATTCTGAAGTAAGTCCAAAAGACAGAATTTTTTTTGTCATCCTTATCATAAGGAACAAAATATCCCAAAAGAATTAGGTCCTTTTATTTTTCTTTTTGAAAGCAGGATTTATTGAGAAGACAGGAAAGCTTCCCTACTGATATCAGAATGAGGTACCAGGAATATCTAGTGTGTTGATAGAGTGTTTGTGGGCAGATAACTTTGTTTAGGGAGAAGTAAAAATTTTTTAAAAGAGATGAATAAGAAAATGAATAAAGAAAAAGAAAAAATAAAGTACAAAAAGGAAAAAGGGCAAAAAAAATAACTTGTTCACCAATGTCAACCAGAGTACCTGAACATAACTAGTTTTCATTAGGATAGCAAGACACAGAAAGTATTAAGATTTCAGTAACTGCTAATTTAAACCTTTTTGATAAAGCAAGCTTATTATCTATAACTTCTGACACAGACTTGCCAATCAGATTAAAAAATAAGTAACAGGATTAAAGGCTTGAAGACTATTTAACTGTAACTAAATGAGTGATTTCGGGGATAATAACGTCTATAATTCTATATAAGTGATGCCAAATACTGATGAATAAGTGGGTCATTCTACAGATATACAATCTAAAAATTGCCTATAATTGCTTACATTTCAAACAGACTTTCACCTGCAATATTTATGTGATTAAATGTCACTTGGAATTTTATTACAAATTGCTGAATTTCCTAAAAATAGGAAATTTTAGAATTGAAGAAAATAGTTCATGTTAACCACATTTATTTTGGTTTGCTCTGCTCTTTTCAAATCTCTAGACAGCTAAAACAACATATAATCAAATTTGGAGAATACAGAGTATTTATTTGAAGAGAATATGCATTTATAACATAAACCCTTTGTGCTAAGCAATTTAGGCATAATCTTATTTATCCCTAACAATCTGAGGAGGCTTGTTCAGATGTAAAAACAAACTCAGAGAAGTTAAATAATTTTCCCAAGGTCACTTAAATGGCCTGACTCCAAGCCCGTGGTTTACCTCTAGTAGATGAAGAGTTAATCTACAAATGGGAGTAAAAATTGAAAAATATATGTAGAACAAAACAGGATAGACTAGGTAGGATGCAGGGCAAAAACAAGTTGCCAATTCCCAGATACGCTCTGCATCCCAGATAACAACGTAACTCACCAATTAACCTACCAAAAGGAGACAGGAAGAAGCCAACCAGATATAGTAGATGGTAGAGAAAGTAAAAAATGGGGGATTAACTAAATCTACCCATTAAATGACAAGATTCCCACCTCATCCCCAGACCCCTGTAGTGCTAAACCATGGCAGCCCGGTTTAATATCCACTATCCCTTTTCCACCAGAGGATTAGATGATTCTTCTTGAAGAACTAGATGCCCCTAAAAAGTTTATCTATAGCTATTGCCATCTGAGAGGCTTACAACGAATGGCTGGGTTCCTGGTTCACCTTACAGTGAAGCCCACTTGTCCCAACAAGGTACAAAATGCTTCCCCAAAAGATTTTTTTTCATTTATAGTTGGAATATATATATATAAACTTCTTTTTTTTTTTTTTTTTTTTTTGAGTTGGAGTCTCACTCTGTCACCCAGACTGGAGTGCAGTGGCCGCTCCCGGCCACCTCAGCCTCCCAAAGGCGTGGGATTACAGGCTGAGCCACTGAGCCCGGCTTATAAGCTTCTTCTTCTTATTATTATTTTGAGACAGGGTCTTGCTCTGTCACCCAGATTGGAGTGCAGTGTCGCAATCACAGCTCAGTGCAGACTCGACCTCCTGGCCTCAAGCAATTCCTCCTGCCTTGGCTTCCTAAAGTTCTGGGATTATAGGTGTGACCCACTGCACCTGGCCTGGAACACTTTTATAAAGAGAAATTAAAGTTCAAACTATTCTATCTTTGGCTCCTGAGTCCTTCTGAAAAAACCTACTTAGTAGTCTTTGATAGCTTCATTGTTCTTGATCTATAATAGACAGGAATCCGGAATCAGCTATTTCTCAAGAAGCCCTGCTTTTTTGTATTATTATTATTTTTAATTGATAAATGGTACAGACTAGGTGCTAGAGATGTTTGTTCACTGTATTTGCGTGGGTCCAAAGGATTTGTGTGTGTGTACTTCACTCTTAAAGAAAAAATATCACCAGTAATTTGAATAGCACAGTAATTCATATTGTTAGTAAAAATGCAAAGCAGCGTTAAGACCTTCTGTCTCAATTTTAATAATTCAAAGGAGGCATTATTTTCTTTTTAAAAATATTCTTCAAAGTTGGTTTGACTTAAGAAAGTCAGAATTTTTTAGAACTGAACACAGCTTTTTAAATATCTTCTAGCCTAAGTTCTTCACTTTACACGTGAAGAATTTGACAGCCAGATTTTATTTGTATGCAATCTCTTATATCATTAAAAAAGATTTAAAACAACAAATGCCTCCTAATTATCAGTCTTACTTAGCTTGAAATCTAGAAAATTTTAAGCAACATATTTATTTAAAAACTAAGATTAGTATTATAATATTCTGCCCTCTAAGAATCTCAATAGTTCAAAATACAGTTGCAAACAAAGAAAAGCAAAGATCATGGGGTGAGAAAAGTACCTCTAAAGATAAATAATTTATTCTGTAGGAGACGGGTCAAACAGCCCTCTAGTGCCCTTCCAGCACCAACTGACTTCTAACTATACACAGAATAAGACTGTGGATTTCATAAGCTTGCTTATCTGGTCTAGGAACAGGAGACAGTACATCAAAAGATGTGGGTGAAGAGGCAATGAGCAGACACACTGGCATTAGTGTCCAATGAATGGCAGCCACTAAGAGAAGAAACACAACAACAGTCACCAGAAAAATTAACTAGAGATACAACCACTGAGAAGAGTATGCAAAGAAGAAACTCTTCTCATTTTAATACTCTGACAGCATTCATATTCCAGCACAGCACAACATTTGATTTTTCACAAGCTTACCCCAAAATCATCAATGAAAAAACTACTAATACAGTTCAAAAAGTGAAGGTAACATTTAACAAAAAGTAACATAAAGTGTGATTCTTTTGTCTTGAAGTCAAATAATAAAATGATCTATCCTTAGAATAAAAACTGAAAAAAAAAACTGAATTAAATTCTTTTTCTATTCAAGTAATGTTAAGCTTAAGAGATGTAATTAGTTGGAAAAGGGTTTAGAGAAAACAAAAATGAATAAGGAAAAATAGAAACACAAAAAAATCCCTAAATTTTATAGTATAAGGCCTTAATAACTGGTAACAGTAATTTGAAGGAAGTTACTTAGAATGATAACTTTGCTATAATTAAGAAGTATAAAGCCTTTCAAATCACGGAAAAAAGAATATAGGAGTTTGCAGATTCTCTCTCCAGAATGGTCTTCTTTAAAAGCAAACAACAATGTAGTAGTCTTCAGAAATAATGCACAAAGTAAGTTCAAATATGTGGCTATTTATCAAAATGTGTGTAATATATAAACCTAAAACTGCTACTTTATAAATCCAAATCATACCACAATAACAAATATAGATAATAATGGGAAATATTTGTTACTTCAACAATAATTTTCAATTGTTGAAAGAAGTTATAAATTAGTAACATAAAATAGGTATGTATGTATATATTTAAGACCAAAGTGTATACCTCATTAGGGTAATGTTTCTTATAATGATGTGACTTTCTATTCCGAAGAATGCTTTCAGAAGTCCTGTCCACATGACGGCGTAATGGATATCCCATTTCAGGACCTTCCTCACTGGAGACTTCATCAGAAACATTTGTTATAGTCCTTTGGGTTTCCTAAGTGGGGAGTACACAAAGAGGATTATAGTTAATTTCTCCCTGACTTTCAGCTTTTAAACTGCAAAAGTTTAAATTATACACATATATATACACACAACTTCAAATGCCTTCAAGTACCTTAAAGTAATTGATTACTTGGTTTTCTGAAAAACCATCTTAAATCAGTGACTATACTTTTAAAGTATATTTTACATTTAAAAGTACTTCAAGGCCAGGTGCAGTGGCTCATGTATGTAATCCCAGCACCAGGGAGATGGAGGTGAAAAGACTGCTTGAGCCCAGGAGGTTAAGACCGCCTGGGCAACATGGCGAGACCTTGTCTCTACAAAAAAATAAAAAAACTAGCCAGGCACAGTGGCATGTGCCTGTAGCCCCAGCTAATCGGGAGGCTGAGACAGAAAGATTGCCTGAGCCCATGAGGTCGAGGATGCTGTGAGCCATGATCATGTCACTATACTCCAATATGAATAAAAGAGTAAGATCCCGATTCAATAAATAAATAAAATAAATAGTACTTCCACAGTCATTTGTCAATATTGTCCTATAACCTTTCTACTCATTAAAAGATTAGAAACAGCTTACAAAAATAAGAAATACATTGGGCGTGGTTAGCTCATGCCTGTAATTCCAACACTTTGGGAGGCTGAGACAGGAGAATTGCTTGAGGCCAGGAAGTCAAGGCTGTGGTGAGCCATGAACTCACTGTACTCTAGGCTGGGTGACAGAGCAAGACCCTGTATTTAAAAAAAAAAAAAAAAGAGGCCGGGCTCAGTGGCTCAGCCTGTAATCCCGCGCCTTTGGGAGGCTGAGGTGAGTGGATTGCCTGAGCCCGCGGGTTCGAGACCCGCCTGAGCAAGCGAGACTTCATCTCTACAATAAAATCAAAAAATTAGCCGGGTGTGGTAGCGCGCGTCTGTAGTTCCAGCTACTTGGAAGGCTGAGGTGGAAGGATCGCCTGAGCCCAGCAGGTCGAGGCTGCGGTGGCCAGGAGTGGCCACTGCACTCCAGTCTGGGCAACAGAGTGAGACTCCAACTCAAAAAAAAAAAAAAGAGAAATATAAATAGCAAAAAAACAGAACAGAGATCATTTAAAAGAAGGTGAAACCAGGGCCAACCCCTTCGGGTCCCCTCCCACTGTGGGAGCTTTTCTGTCCTCTCAATAAATCCAGCTTTCTCAAAAAAAAAAAAAAAAAAAAAAAAAAAAAAGGTTAAACCTGTGATAAAAAATTATTGTTTTTTTTTTTTTTTAAAAAGTAAAAGAAAAAAATTTTAAAACCCCCAATTTTTAAATAAATGGGTTTTGGGGCAAGAGG
>CAUYQG010123007.1:0-16516 GCA_963574415.1 Tarsius wallacei | reverse complement strand
GGATTCGAGAACAGCCTGGACAACTTGGCAAGACCTCATCTCTATAATAAACCAAAAAAATTAGCCAGGCATGGTAGCATTCACCCATAGTCTCGACTACTTGGAAGGCTGAGGCGGAAGGATTGCCTGAGCGCAGCAGGTCGACGCTGGCGTGGCCATGAGCGTGCTATTGCACGCCAGACTGGGCGATGGAGTGAGACTCCAACTCAAAAAAAAAATCACACTGTACCCCATAAATATGTACAATTATTATATGCCAGTTAAAAACAAAATAAAACTTAACATGTAAAAAAGAAAATCAGATATGCTGTGACCAAACACTCAACCTTTTTGTAAATGTTAGAAAATAATTGAAAACCAGTGAAGGTCATATTATTAGCGAAATGCTTGAAGTAATTTCTCTTAAAGCTGAATAATAAGGACAATTTGCTAATAGTCATTGGTTTTACTAAGAATAGTGAAGATGACAGGGTATGAAGATGCAGAAGTCCTTTGCTTTAGTCGTTGTTCTTGTGTGTTTAGTACTCATATTACTCAGCTCTCTCAGGGCCAGCTTTTCCACCTGTGCTGGTACTTCCTTGGAAGCACAGTCAGTCATGACCATGACTGACTCTCTTAGGGAGCCTCTGTTCTGTGTATCCATGAGAAGTTGCAGGAATCATTATTTTGGACATTTTCGGCCAATGCCATACACTGAACTTCACACCTCTATTACTTTGTGCTGACACCAAGTATGTAAGACTCTCTAGCCACCTGTCATTTCTTGCATTGTGACCTCCGTACTGTTTTTTATTTTCTATGCTTATTGTTTCATCGGTTTTTGTTACTTTTTCAGTTAGGATCCTCTATGAGGCAAATACTATAAAACCACATTCTGACCGACTTAAATACTAGAGGGAGCTTATTGACTCATAACTGGAAAGTCTGGCTGTAGGTCAGTCTTCAGAATTAGTCGTTCTAAGGGCTCAATGATGTCATTAAATATTTGGTTTCCTTCCTTTATTCTGCCATTCATAGTGTTTATTTGATCATAAGTCAGATTCCACTCTCTCTCATGGGATGGCTGCCAGCTGAAATCAGGGACTCAAGCTTATTCAGTTACATTCAGTGAGAATAAGACCCCCACTCTCACAGCATCCCAAGCAAGAGTTCTGAGGGTAGAGGCAGCTACCTTCAGAAAAGGTAGACCATGTAGAGGCGCATGGTTATTGGGAGGCAAAATGTGTGTACAGGAAGAAGAGGCGAGTGGCTAGAAAACCAACACATATCTAACCATCTCCTACACTTGACCTTTTCCATTGTTATCTCTGGAACCCTTGTCTCATGGTAAATAAACTCCTCTACATTTTCATACTCTTCTGTAGGTCTTCCCTTCTCCTTTTGATGTTTTCTAAAATTCACTCAACCCTGAAGAAAATATTTTCCATGCCCCACTCTTTCACCAGTACCCCATACCACAAAGGAAGGAGGAAAGATCATCTTTGTTCCCCAGCAGCCACTTCCACCCAGCGAAGGCCAATCTTTTCCACCACTACATAGAAACACCTTTGAGATCGTGATCTGGTTGTACCATTTTACACCCTGCTCTATCTTGTCCAACCACGTGGGAGTTCTTTCTTCAAAGACTTTGGTTCCTGTTTCAGTCTTCCTTTCTACTCCCAAGCCCAGCCATCAATCCGCTGACTCCAGTGTACACATAGACGGTTTATCCAAACGAGGCTCTCATTTATTTGCCCTCTTCTACTTGTTTGTACCAACCATCTGCTTCCAAGAAAATATGCTGAATTTCGTCATACTGTTTAACCTTTGAATTCTTACATTCAGATATCTCACATATTATTATTACCTGACTACTCCCATTTTACTGTTTTAGTTATTGTACTGAGACTGTAGTTTCTCTTCCTATCTAAAACAAATTGCTCTGCCATGTTTTATATCCCATTTCTTCCTACCTCTGTGGGGATCTTTGCCCTTTCTCTATACTTTAATAATTAATTGAAAAAATGATTTCAAATAGAAGAATAAAAGATGATACATTCTTAAATATTATGTTCAAATGAAAAACATAAGCATATATTTATTCCCAAATCTTCTGATCTAAGACCAAGGTCCTTGTTAGGTATGAACGACTTGATTGGCATCCCTCACTGTCCTTGCATAAACTACACCTAAAATGTGTCATCTTTTATTTCTGATTTGGTTTCTTGAAAGTGGAACAAGAATTTAAAGACACATATAAGCAATATGAATTCAGAATCTTTATGAATCTTCATAATTATTTTCCCATTCTTTTATAAGGACACATTTTGTTAGTAAATGTCTTTTTTAAAGCATTCCTAAAGCATTTTACCTATGTAAGAAATAACAAATTTTGTGTGCATTAAATTAGTCAGGTATTTCCATTACAGTAAAAAAAGTACAACAGACATAAACAGGTTTTGGAACAAACAGACTTAACCCTTGGTTAGTGTATAACTCAACTGGTGAAAGAATAAATGTGAAAATATATTAGAAAATAGTCTGGCAGCCTTGGGTATAAGCATCCCCAGTATATGTCACTTATAAGCAACATCAATTACTGTGGAGATTATCGAGAGGGTCAGTATTCAGGTCTCTCCTATCTGGTAGCTCTTCTGCCCCACATAGCTACACTGCTCTAGCCCTGTCTTCACAGCCAAATCTAGAGAATCGCCAGGTGCACTCCCTCCGTTCTTTACCACCTTCTTATTCCTCGGTCATAGTAATCTGACTTACACCCCTGCCACTCCACTGACACTGCTCTTGCAAGAGTTATCAATGGCATTTCTGTTGCTATATTCCAGAGACTCTTTGGTCTTTCTCAACTTCTGTACACTCGGTACTGATGTGCACTGCCTCTCTTTTTCACTGTTTGCTTTACACAATTCCTAGAATCCATCTTTGCCTTGTTTTCCTTCTGCTTCACCGATTACGTTAGAGCCTAGATGTTTTTCTCTTCTCATTCTGCAGACTCCTTTGGGTCAGTTCAGCCACCCCGTAAGAGCAATTCACCACTTAGTAGTAATGAATTCTACTCAATGTACTGTAGCCACTTCAAACTCAGTATGTCCAAAATTGAGATTCTTTTTTTCTCTTTCTTGGCTGTCTTGATTCTCGCCCCTCCACTCCTTTATATCCACTCAGTACCAAGTCATATTGATTCTACCTCCTGAATATCTTTTACATCATTCCAATTCCCCCTTTTTCCTAGTTGCATATTCCTTAATCATATGCCCCAATTATAGTAACAGCTTTCCTTTGGAATGGTCTCTTTTACAAAACTTTGTACTTACTATGCTTTGAGCAATTTCTCTAAAATACAAATCTTTTCATATGTCTCACCTAATTAAAATCCTTCAATGGCTCTCCCATTGCTTTCAGGATAAGGTCGGATGTTTCAATGATTTCCTGGGTGCTCTTCATTTGCTAGTCCCTACTTACTTACCTTTTCAGCCTTTTCTTTCTTTCTTTCTCTCTCTCTCTCTCTCTCTCTCTCTCTGTCTGTCTCTCTCTCTCTCTGAGTTGAGGTCTCACTCTTACCCAAGCTAGAGTTCAGTGGCATGTTCATGGCTCACTGCACCCTCGACCTCCTGGGCTCAGGTGATCTTTCCACCTCTGCTTCCCAAGTAGCTGGGGCTACAGGCGTACACCATCACATCCGGCTAATTTTTTAATATTTGTTGAGACAAGATCTTGCTATTTTGCCCAGGCTGGTCTCAAACTCCTCCTGAACTCAAGCTATCCGCCTGCCTCCACCTCCCAAATTACTGGGATTACAGGCATGAGCCACTGTGCCTGGCCAGCCTTCTCTGTCCTTATGGCCGTGGCCTTTGGATAATTCCTGCACATTGTTCAGATCTTGGTTTGCCCATTGCTCCTTCTAGAAAATCTTCCCTGATACACTTCCCCTGCTCCAAGACCAGCATGGGTGTCCCTTCTGTGGTCTTTCAGAATTATCTCTCCTTACCCCTACCATAGCACTCATCTCAGTGTAATGTAATTGCCTGCCATTGTCCTTCCTGCTCTATGGAGTAGCAAGGCTCAGTCAATGTGCCGTTTGTCCCAAGAGCCTATCACAGTAACTTGCCCAAGGTCACATAGCTAGTTGTATAGTCAGTAGATAAGATTAAGGAGTAGGGATCTCTTTTACAAACCTTTCAACTCACCATAATTTGAGTGATTAAAACACAAATCTCATCATATCTCTCTCCTGACTAAAACCCTTCAATGGCTCTCCCAATCTTCAGAATAACTTTGGACATTTTAATGATTTTCACACTATTAACCACTATGCTAAACTTCATTTCTATTGTCTTTTTTTGTTTGTTTGTTTGTTTGTTTGTTTGTGTTGGAGTCTCACTCCTTCGCCCAGGCTGGAGTGCAGTGGCATGCACGCTCACCGCCACCCCAGCTTCGACCTGCTGGGCTCCAGCGATCCTTCTGCCTCAGCTTCCAAGCAGCTAGAACTACAGACACACGCTACCATACCCAGCTATTTTTTATTTTATTGTAGAGATGAGGTCTTGCCAGGTTGCCTGGGCTGGTCTCGAACCCGCGGGCTCAGGCAATCCACTCGCCTCAGCCTCCCAAAGTGCTGGGATTACAGGCTGAGCCACCAAGCCTGGCCAGTTTCTGTTATGTTATGGGACCCCAAAACAACCTTATTAGGTAGGCAGGGCATTACTTTATTCTCTCTTAGCAGATAAAGCAGTTGAGCCTCAGAGAGGCTAAGCGACTCTGAGGTCATTTAAGATCATTCACTCAACAAATATTTACAAGTACCTTGGACAAGTAACTTAACTTCTCTGTGTTTTAGTTTTCTTGTCAGTAAAATGAGAATATCTACACTTTGTAACTAACAGGTTTGGTGGAGGACTGAGTGAGTTACTACACTGAAAGTATTTTGAACGGTGCCTAAACGCAATAAATATGAGCTATTAAATATAACATTTTTATTTATAAGCTCTAAGACTATATATATATCTGTATCTATAAATATAAATATACACAGAGAGAGATATATGGCATTAATATTATTAATTTGAATATTGTAAAGGACTGAAAGATTGGGATTATTATTTTTAACATTTTCTTTTTTCTTTTTTTTTTTTTAGGATAATGCCATAGCTATGCCAGAGTTTATTTTCCAAGTTTTAAATTCAAATTGTCCCTCTTGATTTACATGCAGTTTTGGTTTAAAAAAGTTGATGTTCGGTATAAAAAAGAGAACTTTTAAAATGTTTCCTTGCTAAACCTGCAAAATCTTTTGAGGCTATGTACATAGCAGGTAGAAGTTAGCACAGGAAGAATATTTTTTAATTCTTTTTTTAAAAAATTTTTCAGCTGGGCGTGATGGCTCACTCCTGTAATCCCAGCACTTTGGGAGACTGAGGTGAGGGGATTGCCTGAGCCCCCGGGTTCAAGAACAGCCTGGGCAATTTGGCAAGACCTCGTCTCTACAATAAATCAAAAAATAGCTGGGTGTGGTAGCACGCGCCTGTAGTTCCAGCTACTTGGAAGGCTGAGGTGGAAGGATCACTGGAGCCCAGTAGATCAACGCTGGGGTGACCGTGAGTGTGCCATTGCACTGAAGCCTGGGGGATGGAGTGAGACTCCAACTCAAAAAAAAAATTTTTTTTTCAACATACTGCTGCTGTCTTGAGACACTAAAAATATTAAAATAAAAAAGTGACTAATTTAATTTATAAAGTAAAATTGTTATGTCTTAATACCTAACTTTATTTTTGTATATGATTTAATTGCATAAATAATTCAGTGTTTGATTACTATGAATCCCATTAAAACTACAATTCTGTAAGAAAAATCAAAAACATGAGGACATTTAGTTTTGTGTGTGTGTTCACGTGAGAGAATTTGCTCCATTTTTTAAAAAGTTTTTTGTAACTTAAAATTTAATTTTATAATACACATTTGTATGTTGACTTTGGACCAACAGAAATTCCTGATTTGTGTTCTTTTTCTGATTCTTTTTAGAGTTGGTGGTTCCAGGATTTTCCTCAGAATGACATTAGGAAGAGAAGTGATGTCTCCTCTTCAGGCAATGTCTTTGTACACTGCAGCTGGCAGAAACGTTTTAAGATGGGATCTTTCACCGGAGCAAATTAAAACAAGAACTGAAGAGCTCATTGTGCAGACCAAACAGGTGTATGATGCTGTTGGAATGCTCGGTATTGAGGAAGTAACTTATGAGAATTGTCTGCAGCCACTGGCAAATATAGAAGTCAAGTATATAGGTGGGTAGGGTGTTAAAGCACATCAATATTTCATGTTGTGGACATCGTAAATCCTTTTATGCTTTCTGTCAGTTTTCAGTTTTCCAAGAATTAATCTGTACATAATAGTTAATTAACTGCTTAGAATTCAGTTACCTAAGATTTAAAATTTTTATGTTGGCAGCACTGGAAAACATGTACCCTCACTCATTACACTGCTTTCTGGAGAGCATTTTGACAATATGTGTCAAACCTTTCAAGAAGTTCATACCATTACTTCTTGGCCTTTTGGCTGAGATCAAGTGAAGAAGTTCATACCATAGCACAGTAATTCCACATCTGTGCATTTATTCTAAGGAAATAATCAGATATAGACAAAATTTGTGTATCAGTTTATGTATAAATGAATACTGTTATCAACAACCCCCAAATGTCAACGAATATAATGACTAAATAATCAAACATTTATCCTCTATAACACTATGTAACCATTAAAATCATGGTTTAGAAGCAATATTTAATGCCATGGGGAAAGGGACGCAGAGGGAAAACTGGAAGAAAAGAAATTTTATTAACAATTATGTTAATCAGGATTCTCCAGAGAAACAGAACCAATAGGATATTTGTGTGTGTTTAAATATGTATTTATGTATATATGTGGAGAGAGAGAGAGACAGATATTGACTGACTGATTATAGGGAATTGACTCACATCATCACAGAGGCTGGCAAGTCCAAAATCTGCAGTGTGGGCTGGCAGGCTCAGGTCCCAGGAGAGCTGATGTTCCAGTTCCAGTCTCCTGGAGACCCAGGAGAGTCAGAGGTGCAGATGAAGCCCAAAGGCAATCTGCTGGAGAACTTTCCCTTGCTCAGGAAGGCCAGACTATTTGCTCTTTTGGGGGCCTCACTGATTAGATGTGGCCCACCCACATTATAGAAGGCAATCTGCTTTACTTCAAGTTCACCAAATTAAATGTTAATCTTATCAAAAAAACACCCTCCAAGTTGATACATAAAATTAACCATCACAATGATTAATATCTTGTATGATGGATGGGTTTACAGTTAATTTTTACTTTCCTCTTTATGTATTTCTCTATTTTCCATATTTCCTACACTGAACAGGTATAATTTTTATTACATATTATACCCTTTCAGTTATAAGGAATGAAGCTTTACTTTGATTACCTCTAAGGGTTGGACATATTTCATAGGATAATTATGACTAAAAAACCTTGACTGTGTCTCCAGGCTTCATAAGAGAGCATAAAATAGCTGCAGAACTGGAGATCATAAACACTTATGTGCATTTTGGAATTTGTCAGAATAAAGCACAACCTGAGTAACCTGGCATCTCTTTGCTCCTACTAGCCCTCATCACCAAGCATTCCGTTATTTATTTCCCTATTTATTTCTCTTCTCTTGTCTCAGCATTTGTTTCAGTGTCTGCTCCTGCTATCAAGTGTCTCACTCTCACCGGTGACCACTAAATCTTGTTCCAAGTCTTGAGTTTAAACTTAGTCTCATTAGTCAAAGTCAAAGGGATGGAATTGGTCCCTATTCAGCAGAACTTTTTCAGTAGGTAGTTTCCTATGCATGCTACCCTGTTTGTGGTTTGTCCTTGTTCAGGTGTTCACTTCTTCACCAGTCATTATGGCCAAGATTATGCCAGCCCATGACATATGCATTTGACTAATAAAAAAACCAGTGGGGAAATAGGAACACCATTTTTTAAATGAATTAATTTGGCCAGGTGTGGTGGCTCAAACCTGTTATCCCAGCATTCTGGGAGGCTGAGGCAGGAGGATTGCTTGAGGCCAGGAGTTCAAGACCAGCCCGGGTAATATAGTGAGTGAGACCTTGTCTCTACAAATGAAAAATTTTTTTTAAAAAGAATTATTTTAAATTCTGTTTTTTCTCCACTAAGAGATCTTTTAAACATAATTTTAGGTTTCTGACATTTCTCTTGTTCTTTCATAAATTTATTTTGGCAAGTTAATCATCAAATTTTTTTAATTTGGAAGTAGATTTCTTAAAAACTAGCTTTCTCTTATCTCAGAGTTCATTATGTCTCCCACAACAGCTGTTAAAACCTCATTTGTCTAGTGTCAGGTCCTGGGCATCAGCATTGTTTATAGTTTGGCAGTGAGAGCGTGAGTCTGGTTCCAGCTCTTTGTGGCAGAGTAAGAAAGGAAATGGTTTTCTTCCTTATTGTTTGTTTAGGAATATGTTTCCAGTTTTAGGCTCCTGCATTTTATGTTGCTTTTATAAGTTCTTGAGCAATTTTGACTCCTTCTTAAATCTCTTATAACTTATTTTAAAAAGTAAACAAATTGCGAGTACATAGTTAACTATATCGCTTAAATAAATACTGTATGTATTAAATGTTATTCTTCTATTCTATTGTCTCCTTAACTAATGGACATAAAATTATATACTAAATCAAATCCTAAAGCATAATTATGTAGTTTGATCTTTAAAAAATATACCTAGGCAGGCGCATACCTATTGTCCCAGCTACTTGGGAGGCTGAGGCAAGAAGATCATTTGAGGCCAGAAGTTAAAGTCTACAGAGCTATGTTCGTGCCACTGCTCTCTAGCCTTGGCAACAGAGCAAGACCCTGTCTCAATCAGTCAATACAGACATACATATATATATACACCTTATGGATTTATTCTATTTGTCACAGATACTTTTTAGCAGCTTTATTTGTAACAGTGTTTTAAGAGACTTATATGAGTAAGGCAGCTTCCCCCCACCCCACCCCACACTGGTTTTTTTATTTTTATTTTAAAGATGTGGAGTGCAATTCAGAGTTAGGTATACAAATGTTCATTATGCAGATACCCTTGTTGATGAGATGTGCCCCTTCCTCCCCTGGCAGCTTCCCTCAACTGCCAGTTCTATCTCCCCCCCCTTCCATGTCAGTTTCCCACTACTGTCAATCCCTTTCTTATTGTATTATGATAATTGTTCAAGGTCTGCTTATGAGTGAGAACATGTGGTACTCTGTTCTTTGTTTCTGTGGTAGATCACTGAGTATGATAGACTCTAAATCCATCCAAGTTGCTGCAAAGTCCATTATGTTTGTTCTTCTGTATGGCTGCATAATATTCCATTGTGTATATATACCACATTTTTGTTATGCAGTCCATCTTCAATGGGCAGCATGGTTGATTCTGTGTTTTTGCTACTGTGAGTAGAGCTGCAACAAACATGCACGTGTGCAGGTATCTTTTTTGTAGAATGATTTGAGTTCCTCTAGATATATTCCCAATAGGAAGATTGCTGGGTCATGTGGAAGGTCAATTTCTAGTTCTTTCAGAAATCGCCACACTGTTTTCCAAAAAGGTTGCACTAGTTTGCATTTCCACCAGCAGTGTAGAAGCATTCCTTTTTCTCCACATCCTTGCCAGCATCTGTTGTTTGTTTTATTAATGATGGCCATTCTTACTGGGGTCAGTTGGTATCTCAGTGTGGTTTTGATTTGCATTTCTCTGATGATTAGCGAGACTGAACACTTTTTCATGTGTCTGTTGATTGCCCATATATCTTCTTTTGAGAAGTGTCTATTCATGTCTTTTGCCCACTTTTTAATGGGGTTGTTTGTTTTTTTCCTTTTGGTGCATGTGAGTTCCTTGTAGACACTAGATGTTAGGCCTTTGTCAGATATACATTTGGCAAATATTTTTTCCCATTTTGTGGGCTGTCTCCCTCTCTCTTGATGGTTTCTTTTGCTTTGCAGAAGCTTGTCAGTTTGATGAGATCCCACTTGTCTATCTTATTTCTTATGGTATGGGCACTTAGGGTTTTGATCAAGAATTGGTTGCCAGTTCCAATTTCCATAAGGGTGTCTCCTGCATTTTCTAAGATTCTTATAGTTTGAGGTTTTACATTTAGGTCTTTGATCCATTTAGAGTTAATTTTTGTATATGGTGATAGGTAGGGGTTCTGTTTCAATCTTCTGAATGTGATCAGCCAGTTTTCCCAGCACCATTTACTGAATAGGTTCTCCTCTCCCTGGTGGTTGTTGTTGGAGGCTTTGTCAAAGATGAGTTGGTTGAGGAATTGAAGCTTTGCTTCCAGAATCTCTGTCCTGTTCCATTGGTCTATGTGCCTGTTCTTGTACCAATACAAGGCTGCTTTGATTATTGTAGACTTATAGTAAAGTTTAAAGTCTGGGAGTATGATACCTCCTGCTTTGTTTCTTTGAGGCAGCTTTTTAACTGTACAAACTTTTGGTGTGTAAAGGATAGCTCTACTGTCTACTATATATCACATATGTAAATTTTACCGATTTATAATACCTTCAAAATACTAAAGATGATAAAATAAAAATGCGTTTATTGTCATAGTGTGGCTGAAATCATCACTATAAACCATCCTTATTTTTTTTTCTGTAGTCATCGTTATTTCACTAACATCAGAGATTTTTGCCCAAAGTAAAAATACAAATGTATGAAAAACCCAGGAACCAACTTTAATATATGAATATTAGGGCAGACTGAATTATCATCATCATTTAACAGGAATATCCTCCAATATCTAGGTGCTTACTGGATGTGACCACTTAGATTTCTGGGAATCCTCTGAAATGATATGAAATTTTTTTGTTTATATGCGTATGTGCATTTGGGGTAGGTTCCATACCTTGATTAGATTCTCTGTGAAGTCTGTAGTTTTAAAAGGGGTTAAAAGTTCTATTCTAAACAAACCCCTTCCGCTAAATTGGTCTGCTTGTTCCTAGGACATCCTTTGTCTCTGCTGGTCCCCATGCCTGCAATCTCTCCTTTTCTAAACCCTTCATGAGTTCCTTCCTCATCCTCCTATGTCCAACCTTCTGCATACCTAGATGCAGCCTCTGAATTAGCACACTATCTTGTTCATTTGACAACGAACATGCTCTCTTGTATTGTTCATCTTTCTATGACCCAGATCATAAAATGCCTCTGTATAGGAATGATGTCTTTATCTTCCTGCATTTCCAGTTAATAAATTACATTCTCAGTGTACTTTGATAAGTGCTCAGTGCACATTCTTATTTTTTCCTAATGATGCCAACTGGAACAGCCCTGTCCTGCATAAGATGCTTTTTCTTGGTGGCCCTAGGGACCTTTACAGAGAGTAAAACTTATATTGGCATCATCATTTGTCTAGAGAGGAGGTGTTAGGCTTAATGCTGATTTGACATATCCTATAGTATTAATAGTTTTTTTCTCTATCAACAGTGGAAAGAACCATGCTAGACTTTCCTCAGCATGTATCCTCTGACAAAGAAGTACGAACTGCAAGTACAGAAGCAGACAAAAGACTTTCTCGTTTTGATATTGAGATGAGCATGAGAGCAGATGTATTTCAGAGAATTGTTCGTTTACAGGTAAATCGTGTTGTAAGTCTCTTTACGGGGGATAAAACCCCACAACAGAAAAGAAAGAACTTTTGACCATTGATAAAAAGTATTTTGTTTCCAATAATTATAGTACATACAGTAATGGGCATCATATAATATTATATAATATTAGATTTGTGTTGAATTGTTCATTCTATTTACTTACAATTAAAAACCAAGTGTAGTGAAAATCTGTAAAGAGTGAATATCTGTAAATCTAAGGCTTTTTAACAGCAAAAACCTGATGGTTAAATGTAAGGTTTTTATTAGGCCAGATGAGTTAGAAGTAAGGAATTAAGTTGCTTACCTGTAAATAACTTGTGGCTTTGACCATAATATCGATGACATACTATTGATGCTGTACGCCAGAGTCATTTCTGTCTGTCATCCTTACATTTTCCAGAACTCACAGACATTATGGATAATGAATGTTCTAGGTGGGTCTGTCTTGAGTGTTTTTGATCTTTTCGTCACCAGTGTTGATTTGCCTCCTAGCAGTTTGTTTTTACTTTCATAACACTTCAGCAATTTGTTTGGAAAACAACTGATATTTTACAATCCTAGACAACTTTTGTTTAATTTTGTGTGTTTCTTTCTGCAAAATCTCAAAAAATGTTTCTTCCTTTTTTGCAAATTATGGCCAGAGTTGAAATAAAATATCTAAAATTAAACCACTTTTTCATTTGTAATTCATCATAAATATATAATCAAGACTTTATTTAGACATGCAGGATGTACATTCTGTTTATTTTCTTGTGTCAGACAAGCATTTTCACCCTATAATTGATAATTACCTTTATAGTTCATAATAGTTCATCTTTTGCACCATAAAAAGGAAATGAAAAGTAACTTCATGGTTGTCACTACATTGTCCTCTCTACTCTTCTGAGCACAGTTATTCCATGTGGTTTGAATCGTGGCCTTTGCAGTCTCCTGCTTTTACTTCATCCAAAAAAAAAATCTGATTTTGTTTCTAGCTCTATATTTTTAATACATTTTAATTTTTTTTCTAGAATTTCTAGTTTCCTTTGGTCAATCCTGTTTGCATTATGATTCTAAGTTCTCATTTGAAATAATATTTTTGTTACTATTCCACCTTCTCTGATCCTTTGAATGTTATCCAGATACGGAGTCTGTCACTTTAGATTTACTTGACATTCAGTACTTTTAAATTCTATATGTTTGGGGTACTGATTTCACTAAATTTAGGAACAAATTGCTGCCTGTGGAGTAGACTAGCAAACCATAGTGACCTGACAGACACCAATGCATTGGTCAGATTTGTGTATTTGTTTGAGCTGATTCATTTCAGGGCTTTATTTTAACAATGTAACATAGTTTCAGATATGGTTCCATAACTTTTCCTCTTTCCAATGGAATAATTACTTTCATACATTTGAATTAACGTGTCGACATTTTTAGGAACTTCTACAGTATCTCTTAAAGCTACATCCGAATCTTAGAAAAACGATTGTGAATTTTTGGGGGTTTTTTGCATTGACTCATTAGGTGAATTTAGTCGCCTTTAAACACCTTCTCTGACAAATAGTTATGTTCATTTAGGCAAAAAAAATTTTTTGAGTCAAGGTCCCATTCTGTTGCCCACATTGGAGTGCAGTGGGACCATCATGCTCACTGTAGCTTCCATATCCTGGGCTGAAGTGATCTTCCCTCCTCAGCCTCCCAAGTAGCTAGGAATACAGGCACATGCCAACATGTCCAGCAAATTTTTTTATTTTTTGTAGAGATGAGGTCTTGCTGTATTGCCCAAACTGCTCTTGAACTCCTGTGTGCAAGCAACCCTCCCACCTTAGCCTCCCAAAGTGCTGGGATTAGAGGCATGAGCCACTGCACACAGCCAAGTCAATATTTTTTAAAAATCTAGAATTGTCAGTATCAATTTTCTGCTAGAGTTGGACATTTTAATGGTAAACCTCATCTCATTTATAACTAAAGGACAAAATTAGATGTAATCCAAATATTTATTTTCTCTGGAAGTAAAATAGGACAACCATGATGTAACAAATAATGCCTTCATTAAGCTAGATAAATGAGATTTTTTTTTTTTTTTTGAATTGGGGTCTCACCGTGTCACCCAGGCTGGAGTGGTATGATCTTGGCTTACCACCACCTTGACCTCCCGGGCTCAAGCAATCCTTCTGCCTCGGCCTCCTGAGTAGCTGGGACTGCAGGCTTGTGCCACCACACCTGGCGCAGGCTTGTGCCACCACACCTGGCTAATTTTTGTATTTTTTTTTTAGAGATGAGATCTCACTATGTTACCCAGGCTGATCTCAAACTCCTGGACTGGAGGGAATCTCCCACCTTGGCCTCCCACAGTGCTGGGATTACTGGCATGAACCACCATGCCCAGGATCTTAAATCAATATGAAGTCAGCAGTTCCAAAACATGCTCTATTAAAATAAGGATACTCTGAATAATAGTGAGTTCCCAAGATACCACCAGTGTAGACAGTAATCAAATATAATATTATCCAAATTGTATGTAAAATGTTATTTTAGCTCTTGTGTCATTTTTTTACTTAAAATTAATAAGTAGAAATGTAAAATTACTTTTCTGAGTTCTTTGTGCAAATCAGTGCTCAATAATACTGGGTTCCAATTTTCTACTGATGTATAACATATTACCCCAAAAGTTGGTAGCCAGAAACAGCAAAATTTCTTTTGTCTCACAGTTTCTGTGGGTTTAGAATTCAGAAAGGAATCAGTGGACAGTTCTGACGTGGGGTCTCACATGTAGTGTCAGGCAGTTGTGGCTGGGTTTGAAGCGGGTAGGAGCTAATCAGGTATCTCCCTTAGCCTCAGGGTGTCTTAGTCAGATTGCACTGTCATGACAAACACAACAGACTGAGTGTCTTAAACAACAGAAATTAACATTTTCACAGTTCTGGAGGCTGGAAGTTGGAGGTCAGAGTGCCAGCATGGCTGGGTTCTGGTGAGAGCTCTCTTCCTGGCTTGCAAATGCACGTGGCATTTCCTCAGTGCGGGCACATTAGGGGTGAGGAGGATCACTTTCCTTGTCTTCTTATAAGGCCCACAATCCTATTAGATTAGGACTCCATCCTTCTGACCTCATTTAACCTTAATTACCTTCCCAAAACATTTCTAAATACAGTCACACTGGGGTTAGGGCTTCAGAAAAGAACTTTGAGAGTACACAATTCAGTCCATGCAGTCGCTTTGTGTGAGTTAATTGGGTTTCTTGCAGCATGGTAGTAGCAGGGCAGTAGGACTTCTTTCATGAGGCTCAGGGGAACTTAACTCCTGCCATACTGTATTGGTTGACCAATCACTACAAATTCAAGCGACACCACACCTCAGTCTAGGGAGTATCAGTTAATTTGCAGTCATGTTTCAAAACCTCCAAAATAAATACTTTGTTGACTAAATGGATGGAAGAAATTATAGTACAGCATAAGGCTAACCAGTGTGATACGGTCTTCCTGCCTCCCTCCCAATGTACGATTAGCAACACTACTTTACATTTGCATTGCAACAGAGCTATCTAATTTAATCTTTATGCCAATCTTGTGAGGTAGCCCTTTTTATGAGTGGAGAAACTGAAGCCTAGAAATGGTAACTTTCCAAGAGTTCTGTAGTTGGTAAGGGCTCGCCAGAAATCACATAGACTCTATGTTCAACCCCTCAAGGGAAGGAGGTTCGTGTTTGATTCTATTTTGTACCACTGGCAGAGTGCCTGGTAAAATATAAGCATTCACTAAATGTTCATCAAACCAAAGTAAGAAACCAGTTACTGGCACATCCAGAAAATAGGCCTTCAGTAATTGCTGGGACATGAGTTATCCATGTGGGGAAAAAAAATAAAATTAATCCCTTCCTCACAACCAACTGAAAAACAATTGCTAATGGAGTAAAGTCTTAAATTAAAAGGCAAAAGCTTAAAACTTCTAGAAGGTACATAGGAAGATATCTTCATGACGTCTGGTTAGGGATATATTTCTTGAATACGACACCAAAAAACTATGAAATATAAAGCTAATAAGCTTGACTACATTAAAATAAAGAACTTCTAGTCATAAGAAAAGTGAAAAGACAAACTGAATACTACGAAAAGAAACTTATAAAACATTAAACTAGCAAAACATTCTAGATATGTAAAGAACTACTACATTCAATAACAAAGAAACATTCCAATAAAAAACAACATGAGATATTTCAGAAGAAACACAATTACCAATTAAACAGATTAAAAGATTCAACCTCATTAGTAATCAGAGAAATGTAAATGAAGACCACACTAAGTTACCATTTTTCACTCATAGAATTGGCAAAAATTAAGAAAACTGACAATGCCAAGTATCTTTGTGGATTTGGATCAGTGAGAATATTTGTGCACTGCTAATAAGAGTGTAATTGATTAAAAATAATAACTAAGCCGGGCTCGGTGGCTCAGCCTATAATCCTGCGCCTTGGGAGGCTGAGGTGAGTGGATCGCCTAAGCCCGCGGGTTGGAGACTCACCTGGGCAACTTGGCGAGACCTCATCTCTACAATAAATTAAAAAAATTAGCTGGGCGTGGATGCGCAGGCCTGTAGTTCCAGCTACTCGGAAGGCTGAGGCGGAAGGATCGCCGGAGCCCAGCAGGTCGAGGCTGCGGTGGCCGGGAGCGGCCACTGCACTCCAGTCTGGGCAACAGAGTGAGACTCCAAAAAAAAAAAAAAAAGCTGGGCTCGGTGGCTCAGCCTGTAATCCCACGCCTTTGGAGGCTGAGGTGAGTGGAATGCCTGAGGCCGTGGGTTCGAGACCCGCCTGGGCAACTTGGCGAGACCTCATCTCTACAATAAATCAAAAATCATCCGGGCGTGGTAGCGCATGCCTGTAGTTCCAGCTACTC